>JBAMJV010004043.1:0-108879 GCA_037951105.1 Echinarachnius parma
AACTGGGAGATGCATATGTTATAATACATGTATAAAGTATATGGGAAGAACCTATTTTCTGGGCCATATATAACATACAGGGGGCCTAAAGGGGAATATTATATTATACAATTATATAACAAATATAATTTATATCAACCAAAGTAATCTAAAATGTACCTTGATAACATCAAGGTTCATTCCCTTACATATATAATTGTACCCACACGAGACCCCACAAGAATGCCGGCGTGAGAACACACACACACACACACACACACACACACACACACACACACACACACACACACACACACACACACACGCACACACACCCTATTTTATTTTCGGATTAACGAACCCTAATTCATTTTCGGAATAACGAACCTTCGGAATAACGAACCCGATTTCATTTTAGGAATAGCGAACCTTCGGAATAACGAACCTTCGGAATAACGAACCTTCGGAATAGCGAACCCGATTTCATTTTAGGAATAGCGAACCTTCGGAATAACGAACCTTCGGAATAACGAACCTTCGGAATAATGCAACAAATGTTCGGATTAACAAACACTCAGGTATAGGAAATTTGCGTGTTCACACACACAGACACACACACACACCCACACACACACACACACACACACGCACACACACCCTTTTTTATTTTCGGATTAACGAACCCTAATTCATTTTCGGAATAACGAACCTTCGGAATAACGAACCCGATTTTATTTTAGGAATAGCGAACCTTCGGAATAACGAACCTTCGGAATAACGAACCTTCGGAATAACGAACCTTCGGAATAACGAACCTTCGGAATAGCGAACCCGATTTCATTTTTGGAATAGCGAACCTTCGGAATAACGAACCTTCGGAATAACGAACCTTCGGAATAATGCAACAAATGTTCGGATTAACAAACACTCAGGTATAGGAAATTTGCGTGTTCGGAATAACGAACCTTCGGAATAACGAACTGTTATCATCATTATTATATTATGTTATATATGATATTGTTGGTAGTATTATATATATATTTTTGACAACCCCACATGGCATCACAAGAATTACATTAATATATTAAAACATATGTGTGTACAGGAGTTATGATATCGATGACTCATCATGATCTAATTATGAAATATTCAGATTGATCTGGGCTCTCCAACTCAAGTCGTTGCCGTGGCAACACAAGGAGAAAATTATTTTGGTGAAGTCTTTACTTTGGTAACGAGCTACCATGTCACCTGCAGCTTGAACGGTGATACCTTTGACACTGTTACAGCTAACGGAACAGATGTGGTGAGTTCTATATTATAATCACTAAGATTAATCAGTGGTATTTTAAATCATCGCCCTCCCCACGGCTTGTCTAAATTGAATTGCACAATTAATCCAAACAACCATGTCTGGCGAGTGTTATATACATTTTCTGTAATTCATCTTTTGTGTAAGTTAGAATTGAAGAATATCGAATTGAACTTTTTTGAAGCGTTAGTGTTACTTTGATTGGAAATGGATTGATTAATATAGTATTGTAATGTTATTTTATAACTGAATGAACGGTATAAACATACATAGTACCCTTCTCAAACGGAATAGAATGTAGATGCACTGTATCAAAGGTAAACAAGAGCATAGGCGTACCCGGGGGGGGGGGGGGGGGGGTTTGGGGGGTTCAAGCCCCCCCCCCCCCCCCCCTTTGACCAAAAAATGGCTGTTTTCAAATGTTTGCCGATCTCGAGACTACTTTTAAGCGGTCTCGACCATCTAAAACCTGGTCTCGACCGACTAAAACATGGTCTCGACCGACTAAAACCCGGTCTGGACCCCCAAATTTGTTCGAAGATCTCCGGTCTCGGGCTTCAAAATTGTGAAAATACCCCCCCCCCCCCCCCCCCCCCACTGAGACGGGTTTTGAACTTTTAAGGTACTTGCTCTCGGTCTCGAAAATCTTGAAAGTACTTGGTCTCGGCTTCGAATTTTTTTTACGGACACTCCCCCCCCCCCCCCCCCTCCCCCCACTGAGAGGGGTTCCACTTGGTCTCGGTCTCGAAAATTTGTTGAGGGTACTTGGTCTCGACCCCTTTATAAAATCATGGGTTCGCCACTGAACAAGAGTACTAGTTCATACCCCCTTTAGCGAAAACAAATACTGTTTTAGGTATTAAAACACACCCCAACTACGCCACTATAAATTAATAAGGCTAGAACACTCCCCTTGAAAAAATCCTGGGTACGACTATGTACTAGTTATTCATGTTATTGTGAGAGTTTCGGTTGGTTTTAATCCCAACTTCACCATAATTCCTCTCCAAGTGCTCGCATTCCTGTGAAGTTTGATAATTTATTATTCGTGTGGGTAGCTATGGAAACGATTATAAGAGCTACAGTTGAATGAAAGTTCGGCTGTTATTCTTGATTATGAATTATATTGAATCATGCAACTATAAATGTGTTGATAATTCATGCTATACAGCAGGTTTGATAAAACTTTACAAAGTTGCTACCGGTACTTTTTATTACCTGTGAGGTTTGTTTACTTTTTTTTAATGACTTGAATAATTATGAGAAACAAATGACAGCACCTATACCATTTTTCTTAATTTATGTCCTTATCATGTTGTGTATAAATTACGTAAGTTTTGTGTGTCCTCTTTACTAAGGTTTTCGCAGCCAATTCTGATCAAGACACAGTGGTTCGGAACACCCTCCCAGACCCGGTAATGTGCCGGTATGTGCGTATTCTGCCCGTTACCTGGCATAACCACATTTGCTTGAGAATGGAGCTCTACGGGACATCCAGTGCTGTTCAAGGTATGAACGGTTATAAATTATTGTATTTTATCTATATATACAAAATTAATACAACTGTAAAGGACCCATCATGGAATCGCATGTAGAAATCCGATAATATTGAGAAGCTAACCTCATTTGTAAATCTCTCTGAATAATCTTTAACTGAATCTAAGTCATGACAGTGTCACAAATATGATAGCTTTATGATGAGTGTTTAAGAACACCATCTTAGCTACAAGGTATCAAATTTTGAAATAACACTACAGTACTGTATAACAAGGCGAAAAGAACATCGCATTTTAATACAATAGTTTATTGTAGTGTTCTCTAAGTCTCATTATTATTAAACCGATGTGATTTGAGTTATGGAGAATAAAACATTATAAGGAAATGTATATATTCTGATCTCTTTGACTTGATTTGCAGTAGTGCATTTACCCAATATGCCCCATTGTTAAGATCGCCCTGAAATGCCCGATCGCCGCGAAAATTTGCACGCATGTCAAGCATATTAAGTCACTTGTATAGAATACTGTATTTAATTTTTTTGAACAATTTACCCATTTGCATATTAATGGTAATTGCATATGCATATACGCTCATAAAATTCAAATTTTTGCCCATAAATCATATATTCCTGATAATACTGATAATTAACCATTGGTTTTTACTACACATATTCTTCACACCATTTGGTATAATAATGCAACCAAAACAATTGGAAAAGCCAGGTTATTTTTCATATTATTGTATAATGTTTTGATTATTTCCTACCGGAAAGAACACAGTGTGCCACCATGTGAACACAGTGTGAACACAGTGTGAACACTTTGTGGATCACAGTGTTAAATTGGAGCATTTTCAAAGTGTGAAAACCAACTCACACTGTGAACATATTGTGAGCGCACTGACGCCACAGTGTGAAATTGCCTGCGTTCACAGTGTGTAAAATAGTGCGCTCACACTGCAAATTCACAGTGTGTTCACATTGTGTTCACACTATGGCACACTGTGTTCTTCCCTCTAGGGTTTCTCTGTTTGTTCGTTATTGGCCTTGCATCACTCTCTTGACTGGGCCCCCCAAACAAATTATAATTTTTCACATGGTCATATCTTGAAAATATGTCAATCAAAATGAACCAAAATGACACACGGGATTACTTCAATACCCTACTCCAATGACATGTCAATATTCAAACAGTTACCTAAAAGCCCAGTCTCATACTGACGATTTTCACGGCGACTCGCAACGACTCGCAACGATTTACTAGAACGAATCGACTAGATTTAACCACGGTTTTGGGCATGGGCGTAACAACTTACGTAATACCTATTCATCAGGGGGGATGCATGAATAGATCATCCCCCAGTTGAATGGGTATCGATGACAGATCTACGCCCATGGTTTTGGGGAAGAACCGATACGATGTAATACGATGCAACACGACCTAAGCGATTTTCTCGACGAACGTCAAATCGTTGCGATTCGCCGTGAAAATCGTCAGTATGGGACTGGGCCTTTACTGACATAACTGAAAAGTGCACTGACACGGATCCGTTTGCTGTATCACATGTCACAGCCTTGGAAACTTCGGCAACAGAGTTTAAGGCAGGTGAGGAAGTCAAAATAAATTAAAATGAAGGTAATGTCAGTTACCCCAACACAGACATCAAAAGTCGCAGGGGCGTAGACAACGGGGGGTGAGGGGTATGCATCCCCCCACCTCACAAGATGGGGGGGAGGGGGGGGGTGACATGTACGATCATCTCCCCCCCCCCCCCCCCTCAGGTTTTAGGAGAAAAAAAAATTGTTTTTGTGCGTGTGTGTGTTTGAATGTATGTGTATGTGTGCGTAGGTGCGTGTGTTTGTATGTGTGAGTGGTATAAAATGTATGAGCTAAGACTTGTTAATTCTAACAATCAAAATCTTATTTATACATCCAAGTTTTCGCTGCGCGCTTCGCGCGCGAACATATTAGCTTAGTTTGTTGTGTAAATTGTGTATGGTCTTGGGTGAGTATTTTTTCTCTACCGGGCATGTAGTTCCCGTGTGCCTACATTGGCATTGCTCTGGCTACTTGTAAGACGTGCACCAAATTGCACCCTTTCAAGTGTATAAATGCAACATCTTAACCGTGGGAGGGGGATACCCCTTCCCAAAATCTCCCCCTATGGCTCTGGCCCAGCCCTCGGTCGCTTCGCTCCCCCGGTACTCATTCGTGGCTGTGACTATGTTGTTGGATAATACATAATGTGGCATATGGTTTATGTTGGACCTGTGCATGAAAGTAAATATAATATGTGTGTGTGTGTTGGGGTGCATATTTATTAGTGTGTCAATTATTTGTTTTCTTCGCGAAACATATTTTGGAAATTTCTGGTCGATCAAGTCATATCGTGCTTACACAGATGTAGTCAATCTTACTCCCGAATTTCCTATCTAGGTATGCACCAGATTGCACAATTTCAAGTCCAAATATGCAAAGTCTCCCTACCGTGGGAGGGGTGACACCCCCTCACACACCCTCCCCCCACTCAGTCGATTCGCTCCCTCGCATTATCTCACTCTCACCCGGCTCAAAGTTGCCAACCCTGTGAGTGTGGTTGGGCATGAGCCCCTACACCAAAAAAAAAATCGTGACCCCCCTTATGTCTTTGCCCAATTTTGCCCCAATTCCCTCGGTCTCGAAACATTTTGGCAGGTGGTCTCGGCCGGGGGAAAATGTCATCCCCCCCCCCCCCCCCCCCACCAGGTGTAAGAACCTGTCTACGCCACTGATTCAGTGCATCATTCTGCTACGCATGCTGTCCACCAGGTTTCTGATACAGGCTTCCTGTAGAGCTGTTCTAAGTGTGTGCTTAACAGGCGGAATGTCCCTTACTGTGACATGTGCCAGACATGTGGTCCCGGAAGTTGTTCCATGTCAGTGCTTTTTGCTGTTGTGTCAGTTGGACAACTGCTTGGTTACTGACATGTTTTAGAGAAATGTAAGAGTATTTAGAATATTTAAGTCATCCGGTGTGTAATTGTTGTTAATTTTGATGGTGTTGGGCCCAGTGTAGTATGAAGGTTCCTACTACCCCAGGGGCTATATGTAAGAAAATAACTATCAACAAAATAAACTGCAAGAGAATTGTATTCCGTCTATCCCCTACCCCGCTGGTAATATAAACACCGACATAGCAACAAAATTACCAAGAGCGGCTAACATGTCGAAGAAGTATCCAGTGGTCTGAAAACATATATTTTTTTCACTATTAGCGAAACGATAACCAAGAAGAAAGTATACTACTAGAAGTGACAGTGATTATGGCATCGTTTTATTTTTTAGTGGCTCCGTCCGCCGATGAATATTATATTACGCAATACTTATGTTTCATATATATTACTATAGGAGCACATACCCCTCCCAAAAGCACATCACTGATATCGAGTCTAATAATAACTTTTGTTTGATTTTCTGTAAGAATTATGAAATTCGAGTTGTATAAATGATGCCCACAAGTTTGTAGGAAATTATATTTACAAAACAATACCTGTACCATCAGGAAGATTACTATGCGAACAAAGATTTGACATAAGCAAGACACAAACAAGACAAAGAACATTCTACGTGTACATCTTTTTATTGCAGAACATCATACACATGTTTACACATTACGAGTTTTACCAATTCAATTTTAATGTTGAGTCATTAGTAAATTTATGTTCTAATTTTAATTTATGTACATGCAGTACGTTTCCGGTCAGTATCATTATGATTTCAACTATCAAAGTGCATAATGCAATCATCATAATGGCTATGTAAAATTGTATACAGTTAATTCGTCCAGTGACCTGTTGCAATTAAATTAGGTATAATTCATTGTTGTTGGGTAGGCATGAAAGTTTTCATCATGCCTACAAGAAAATGTTTGTAAATGTTTTTAATTGTTGAGATCTGACTTATACAGAGTGTCCCAGATAAAACGAAACCGGATTTCATGGCAAAACATTTCTGTCAATAATTTCTTTCATGAGATATACATTAATGAAAAGTTCTGTTTCTCTTCTTTCATTTAATGTACAACTTATGGCACATAATTCACGCATGACTGAATTAGAACAATGGAAATTGGTGTTACCAAATTCCATTTGCACGCAGAAATTGCAGGTTTGGGCAAGTTTTTAGGGTAGTAAACTTACTTATTTTGAAAAAGGACAAACACCGCCTAAAAAGTCATATTTGTATCTTTTATATGACACCTCATGATTACAAAATAAATTATTTATGCCAGAGAACGAGTACAATGAAAACATGGCTTGATTTCAGCCTAAATTAGTAACTTTCCTGATCTAGCATGTTACCCATGTTTTATCTGATCCCAATGTTTGTGTAAATTCACTCATGCATCAAGTCCATTGTCATCTGCTAAGCCAGGAAAGCTGAGCGACTTATTACTCAACTATCTATCATTTGGGCAGAAATCAGGCACGTTTTCATTATTTAAAGAGAAATATGTAGTGTGCGCCCCTCAAATTATACTTGTTGTGCCCCTCTCCCCCCCCCCCCCCCCCACCCCCCAAACACACAATTCTCCCCACTACTTCTAATCTGGGGTCATTTACTATTATGATTTTACATCCTTAAAGGGAGCGTTGAGTATTGGTATTTTCGGAAGTGCCCCCCAAAAAAATTAATTGTAACTGATTTGGTTGATTTCAATTCCATGTGAAAGATCATTAAAAGAAACATGGGAAATAATAATAATTCCCATTCAAATGCTCTCATTGTTGTGAAATTTGCTTTCAAAATATAATATAAAAGTGATTGACGTCCGGACATCACTTTTAGAGAATGCTAGCGCGAAGCGCTAGCATTCTAGGTCCTATGCTTACCGCGCATGTATACAATGTGTATTTCAAGCGCCGTTCGCCGTTCGCATCGGCGGCCATGCATCGCGATCATCTTTCGTTCAAAATCTGTCCTGAGTCGCGCTAACACACGGTGAGAAGTCGAGGAGGCGCATAAATCACTGATTTTTAGCGGAATGGAGGGGAAATCCATAATATTAATCCAACCGATAGTTGGATCACATATTGGAGAATGAATTGGTGTTAAGTACCGTATCATATGTATAATTTTAAGAACAATTAGCGTGCAAAAAAAATATTCAGTTTCAATCCCGTATTAGGAGGACCTAGAACGCTAGCGCTTCGCGCTAGCGTACTCTAGAGTTAATTTGATTCTTGAGTTGTAACGGCTCTTTTTGAATGATAACAGGGGCTTTACTTTGTCGTTTGTAATTGTGTATACTTTTCGAGCATGGTGGAGTTATAACTATTAGTTTGCACCGTAATGGTGCAGGTTTTGGTTACTAAAGTTAAGTTTGACCAATACTCAACTATCCCTTTAACATACAAAAGTAATCTAACCGGGCAAAAAAAAAAAAAAAAAAAAGCCGCCCCCCAAAAAAAAATTTAAAAAAATAAAAAATAAAACGCCCCTCTCCCCCCAAACAAGTCACTGGTTTTGATCAAGTTATTTCCAAGCCTTTAAAAATTCCATTTTAGTTCATCAAATGTAATTAAATGAAGAAGAATTACTGTGATTTTACATTGAATATCAATTGGGGGCTCCGGTACAGCGCCCCCGCCCCCAACGCCCCTAACCGCAGTTTTTGCCTTGGGCTACCCCTCTTATATTGTTTAGTAGGTCAAAAGGAAGCTCCGTGCCAAAAATGGCGCTTTTATTCGGCCGGTAACGATGATTTCACTAAGCCACCTGACTATTTGCAAAGTGATTTATGGGCGCCCATGAGGTGGGGGTCTTTGTTTTATGTCTTACCCCCAATTTTATAAACAAAACTCATAATGATAAAAGTTTAATCGCAATTTAAGTGTATCAGTTGACTGTTGACGAGGTTAATACTTAAAATATAAAGTGCTATATAAAACCACATGTAATAATATCATTAAGTTCATCATTATCATTATCATCATCATCATCATCATCATCATCATCATCATCAGTATTTTTGTTATTATTATTATTACGATCATTATGATTATGATTATTATCATTATCCCTAATAAAAATGTATAACAATATCTTTGAAAGACGCTCCCCTTGGACTTGAGTCCCATACCATCCCAGATTCGAGTCTGAATGCCTCTAGCAAGTATAATGAGGGTTATAGAGCCAGACGGGGCCGTTTGAATACGGTTTTTGCCGGGTATGGAGCATGGTGCGCCCTTACAAGTGACACAAATCAATGGATTCAGGTTAGCATGGTTAGAGAAAGAGTTGTTTCTCTTTTAAAAAGTTAAATAATGATGTACACAAGGGGTAAATATATATATCTGAACCCCTACCTATGTAAATTGAAATAAATTAAATCTGTCATGTGTACATCATGTATTCCATATCTTGCAATGATGTTTGTTGAAACTCATATTAAATGTAAAAATATAATCGTAATATCAATATTTACTTTGCAATTTATTTAAACTGTAATTACCATTTAAATTGAATGTGTATGATATGTAAACATATGTTAAACGCTATTATATCATGGGCTATACAATATCTGCATTCTTGTATTATTATGTTATCATCAGTATTATATTATATTATACGATGATATTGTGGGTAGTATTATATATATTTTTAACAACCCCACATGACATCACAAGAATTACATTAATATCAAACATTTGTGTGTACAGGAGTTATGATATCGATGACTCATCATGATCTAATTATGAAATATTCAGGTTGATCTCGGCTCTCCGTATCAAGTATTTGCTGTGGCAACACAAGGACTTAGTGCGGGCACTAAGGTGAAGAGCTACAAGGTGACCTACAGCTTGGGCGGTGTGAGCTTTGACACTGTAACAGATAGCGGAGTAGATGTGGTGAGTTGTATATTCTAATCACTGAGATTAATCAGTGCTAATTTAAATCATCGCCCTCTCCACGGCTTGTCTAAATTAAATTGCACAATTAATCCAAACAACCCGGTCTGGTGAGTGTTATATACATTTTCTGTAATTCATATTTTGTGTAAGTTATGAATTGAACAATATCACACTTTATCGAAGCGTTAGTGTTACGTTGATTGGAAATGGAAGGAATAATATATATCGTAATGTTATTTGATAACTGAATGAACGGTATGAAAATATATAGTACCCTTCTCAAACGGGATAGATAGATACACTGTATCAAAGGTAAACAAGAGTTATGTACTATAGTTCATAAGCGTACCGAGGGAGGTTTTTAGGGTGTTCAAACACCCCCTTTAGCGAAAGAAAATACTGTTTTAGGTATTCAAACACACCCCAACTACGCCACTATAAACTAATTTGGCTAGAACACTCCCCTTGAAAAAATCCTATGTACTAGTTATTCGTGTTATTGTGAGTGTTTTGGTTGGTTTTAATCCCAACTTCACGATTATTCCTTTCCAAGTGCTCGCATTCCTGTGAAGGTTGATAATCTATTATTCTTGTGGGTAGCTATGACAATAATTCCATGAGCTACAATTTAATGAAAGCTCGGCTGTTATTCTTGATTATGACTTATATTTAGGTTGAATCATGCAACTATAAACATGTTGATAATTCATGCTATACAGCAGGTTTGATGAAACTTTTCAAGTTGATACTGGTACTCTTTATTACCTGTGAGGTTTGTTTACTTTTGTTAATGACTTGAATATGAGAAACAAATCAGAGCACCTATACCATTTTTCTTAATTCATGTCCTTATCATGCTGTGTATACATTATGTTTGTTTTGTGTGTCCTCTTTACTAAGGTTTTCGCAGCCAATTCTGATCAAGACAAAGTGGTTCGGAACACCCTCCCAGCCCCGGTAGTGTGCCGGTATGTGCGTATTCTGCCCGTTACCTGGTTAGGACACATCTGCTTGAGAATGGAGCTTTACGGGAGATCCTGTTATGCTCAAGGTAAGAACGGTTATAAATTATTGTATTTTATCTATATATACAAATACAACTTTATAGGACCCATCAGGGAATCGCATGTAGAAATCTGATAATATTGAGAAGCCAATGATAAATGGTAAGAAAATTGAGTCCATTACCTCATTTGTAAATCTCTGTGCATAATCTTCAACTGAATCTAAGTCATGACAGTGTCACAAATATGATAACTTTATAATGAGCGTTTAAGAACACCATCTTAGCTACAAGTTATCATATTTTGAAAGAACACTACAGTACTGTATAAAATGCAAAAGGAACATCGCATTTTAATACAATAGTTTATTGTAGTGTTCTCTGATTCTCATTATTATAAAACCGATGTGATTTGAAGGTATGGAGAATAAAACATTATAAGAAAATGTAAATATTCTGATCTCTTTGACTTGATTTGCAGTAGTGCATTTACCCATATGTCCCATTTTCACTTACATGTAATGTGCATATCATACAATCACAATGACATCTTAACCTTGAAAAGGTTGGTCTTTTTGAGGTATTTATACGGCAGGGGCCATTATTATGATCGCCCTTGAATTACCCGACCGCCGCGAAAATTAAACATTGGTTTTTACCACACATATTCTTCACACCATTTGGTATAATACTGCAACCAAAAAAATTGGAAAAGCCAGGTTATTTTTCATATTGTTCACTATTAGATTGGTAATATAATTTTTCCTATCATTTTTACTGGACAAATGCTCTTCTCATTCTTTTTTTTAACGTAATTATCACGTATATTTGTTGTTTGTTTTGTTAGTTTGTCTTATGTTTTTTTTTATAAGGATGTGTATTGCTTTTAAGCTTTATTAATTAAATCATTTTAAGTCATTGCTTGATTAATCAACCAATTAATTGTATTGTGTGAGTTTTAAACTTGTATGTAATCAGATGTACTATTATATTTGTATATTTTCTGTTTTTTACCAGGGGTCACTCTGCCTCCTCAAGCCTTTGGCTTACCTAGATGTGACCCCTATACACTTTGTTTTATATTTTGTATATTCCTTTGTAACCTTTTTAATGCCAAATTGACCAATAAATGTGAAATTCAATTCAATTTAAATCAATTCAATTCAATTCAAATTTAATTCAATTTTGTATAATGTTTGGATTATTTCCTACCGGAAAGAACACAGTGTGCCACCGTGTGAACACAGTGTGAACACAGTGTGAACACTTTGTGGATCACAGTGTTAAATTGGAGCATTTTCAAAGTGTGAAAACCAACTCGCACTGTGAACACACTGTTAGCGCACTGTCGCCACAGTGTGAAATTGCCAGCGTTCACAGTGTGTAAAAGTGCGCTCACACTGCAAATTCACAGTGTGTTCACATCGTGTTCACACTGTGGCACACTGTGTTCTTTCCGCTAGGGTTTCTCTGTTTTTTCGTTATTGGCCTTGCATCACTCTCTTGACTGGGCCCCAAAAGAAACATAACTTTTCACATGGTCATATCTTAAAAATCTGTCCATCAACATTAACCAAAATGACACACGGGAGTACTTAAATACCCTACTCCAATGACATGTCAATATCCAAACAGTTACCTTACTGACAGAACTGAAAAATGCACTGACACGGAACCGTTATTTGCTGTATCACATGTCACAGCCTGGAAACTTCGGCAACAGAGTTTAGGCAGGTGAGGAAGTCCAAATAAATTAAAATAAAGGTAATGTCAGTTACCCCAACACAGACATCAAAAGTGGGTGTGTCCACCATGTGCTTCGAAGCATTCAGTGCATCTGCTACGCATGCTGTCCACCAGGTTTCTGATACAGGCTTGGGGGAGATTGTTCTTCTCTTCCTGTAGAACTGTTCTGAGTGTGTGCATTAACAGGCGGATTCTCCCTATACTGTGACATGTGGTCCCGGAAGTTGTTCCATGTCAGTGCTTTTTGCTGTTGTGTCAGTTGGGCAACTGCTTGGTTATTGACATGTTTTAGAGTAGAGTATTTAAGTCATCCGGTATGTCATTTTGGTTAATTTTGATGGACAGGATTTTAAGATATGATCATGTGAACAATTATAAGTTTCTTTTTGGGCCCAGTGTAGTATGAAGGTTCCTACTACCCCACGGGCTATATGTGAGAAAATATCTTAATAAAGCAAACCAAAATGATAGCATTTCATCTAAGCTACTTCGTTTGCGATACCGAGAGCTTTAATTTGATATACAAATCACAAAAAATGGCCCACTGATGAGGCCACACCAATCTCGTAAAAAGACGACACAAATTATTTTGTTGCGGCGTCCCGTGCTAACATGGAGACTGCCATGTTTAAATTTTTGTGCAGACCCCCAGCAAAGATGTGACGTTTTTCTGGACTTCAAAGGTAACATTCCATTCATGATCATGTTAAAAGAAGAGACCATAGCTTTTTGACAGAATTGTCAGAGGTTGCCATGGTAACAATTGTGTTGGCGTAAACATGAACGTGCATGCACACTACACTACTGTGTATGATTCGTGCCGATCATGTACGATTTACTCTAGCATGCCCCCAACACAGCTGCGATGATTCCGAACTACGTACCAAACATTCCTTTTCTTTGATTTGGAAAGGGGTGTCATTCCTCTTTGACGTACAAAACAAAGGCTTGTACAGTGAATGAACTGCCTACACGTATTTCTATAGTAAAAGTTTTAAGAAATGCAAGTTTGTCATTTACCCCGCTATTTCACCTAAACAATTGAGTTGTAGTATCGAGATGGCATTGTTTCCCTGTCCGAAGCCCATTTAGTTGCTTTTGCAGTGATTCATCTCAGAAGGTGAAGGTGAAGGTGAAGGTGATGGTGAAGGTGGATGTGAAGGTGAAGGTGAAGGTGAAGGTGAAGGTGAAGGTGAAGGTGAAGGTGAAGGATGGGCAACACAAATTCAACACCTTTCCGATATTGGCGAATAATCCTCCCAGTATCGGGTCAGTGTAAGATTACCCTCCAAACGCAGTCAGATCAAGATCGGATCTTCATCGGATTTCCCAGAAAACAGGGCCCTTGTCTGCACAGATTCAATCGGAAATGTTCAAATTTTGAGGATACGATTAGCCTCCGATGGTCAATGGAAGGGGACCTTTAAGCACACCTTTTATTTTTTGTTTCACTGGTACAATTGTGGAGGAGAAAGCTAGTTATTATAATTGTTCAATTTAATCGTACGAATGTGCACTGGTGCACAAGGAACGCTCGAGGAGTTATACAAATTATGATTCCACTTGTATCAACTTACCATGGAAATTGTAATTTCATTTTTCAAAATGCAAGAGCTTCAAAGGGCCTCGCCCCCCACGAGGGGCTCTGCCCCTTCGATTTGCAAAAGCTCCCTACAGTGGGAGGGGGACATCCCCTCCCATACCCTCCCCTTGCTTGGTCGCTTCGCTCCTTCGTAATACCCCCCACTTTAGAGAACCTTTTGCCCCTCTTCTTGATCCAAAAAAAATTCGCCGCTTCGCGGCTCATGGACGATGCTCCGCATCGTCATTGGGTCAAACCCACCCCCGCCTTAGCAAAAAACTAGATCGTCATTGGGTCAACCCCCCCCCCCCCCCCCTTAGCAAAAATCTAGATCCGCCCCTGGATATCGTCACTATAAAACGGATGCTCATGAAACAGCCAATGAATATAGTGTTTATGATTTTAATTTTAATTAATTAGTACTTGAACAAAAGAAAACGCAATAGTCACAGCGCTGTTATATTATTATGATTGTAGCCACATTATGTATGGGAAATAATTGTCAAACAATTATTATGAACACAGTTCGGAAAAGAAACACAATATCGCAAATTGTCATTCATTTAAAATAATTTTTCATACCATAATATAATTTTTACTGCGATTTTTGTATTGCGATGATTATGTCAATGACAAGTCTAGCACTTATTTCAAGAAGAGTATGTATACAATGGAACATGAAACTAATTTGCTAAAAGACTAATTACTATAAGGGTCGTACCGAATACCGCAGAACATAGTACATCCATGTTTCTGTACCCAAATAATTATTTCCCTCTCTTCACAGACACATAGATGTACTCTATATTTCAACATCTTAGGATAAATAGACACTGATTTGCGGGTTAACTGAGTGGTTTTCACTTTACAATGCAGATAACCAAGCACCTGCTCTGAACTCCGATGCTCCGATGCACTCTCCGTGACGGACGGAGGTGCTTCAACAGCTTCAGACGTCATCTTCATAGATCAAACACGATCAATCACGATCAAACATTATAAATGTCCTGCATGTTGGAAAGGAACTATGAGCAATTCGTTCTTCTCCGCCTTTTAGGTTGTAATATAAAAAACTTTCTTGAATTTGGTATTTCATGCAATAACCAGCTTCACGAAACGATACATTTCAAAAACGAGCGAGGTGTTCGGATCTGAAGGTCTCCTTGGGAGACTGTATACTATGTGCAAAGTTAGTGCCATGAGTAAGCAAATATCACTTCATGTTTTCGATTATTTGTCGGTCATTTAAAATTCATTCACCATGAAATTTCCCCCATCACTCAGTGGACATATCAGATCATAGAAATGTACATTATTTTGTATTTACATTTCGTCAGTTTTTGGCATATATCAACAAAGTTACTAGATCCCTTTAACATTATGTGAATTAAACTTCTACAAGTGAACGAATAAAGAACACTTCAAATATATGAGTTTGACATATTGAATAAAGGGATATAAGTTTGATTGATAATTGAATGGTTTTCCTTTTCTCGATACAGATAACGAAGCCCCTGTCCTAGACTGCTCCAATGTACTAGTCATGACAGATGTAGGTGCTTCAACAGCCTCAAACATTACCTTCATACCAGCAGTATTGGACAACATGGACAATGCTCCTAGGCTTACTTGTTCCCACCCACTCAACTTTTCGTTCCCGTTCGGCGACACAATGGTTTCATGTTATGCTTCAGACTGCTCTGGAAATGTCGCAAGTTGTTCCTTCAACGTCACTGTTGTTGGTAAGGCACTAAAGGGCGTTGATTTGTCAGTTTTGTAACGACAAAGTATTACAGCTACAGTCAAACCTGCTAATGCGACCACCTGTCTATAGCGACCACCTGCTCAAAACGACCGCTCTGTGGTCCCCCCCGTGAACAATCATGTGTTAAACGACCTGCGTAATGCGACCACCTGCCTAACGCGACCAGCGACCACTCCATTTGGGTCCCGACGCACGTTTAAACCTGTGTATAGCGACCAAAAATAGCGTTTGAGCGACCAAGGCACCAAGAAGTTTGCCTTTGGTCGCTCAAGCCTCAAATTCTGAGCATGGCAATGCAAAAAAACAATTCATTAAAAAGGCCTAATCGACACCAAGTGCTTCAGACTCATAAACAAAGATTATTCTTTCCCTTCACTTCAGTACATGATGCTGATCCTGATATGCGTCACACAAAGACACTTCACTCAACATCACAACCGAATTTCACATTTGACACTTGACAAAAGTAATGTAATAGCCTATAGGCGTGGTGTTTCCCCGTGTTTCTAATTATGTTCAATGATAAACGACGCATCTTGACTTCAGAATTATATAGAAAACACTTAATGAGCATTTTAAAGTGCAGGTGAATCTCTCTAGTCTATTGATGAGTCACCTATTACACAGAAGGCACACGGTAAAATACTGAAGGGATGACAAAAAAGTACACGGTAATATATTGTTTAGATGTTGTCACCTATCACCTGGGTGACGAGGTACTCAGTCAAGTACCGTCTGAGGGGTTAGGGTTAGGGTTAGGGTTAGGGTTAGGGATAGGATCACTGTACAGATTATCCCACCGTGTCCATCAGATTACAGAAGATGTCATCCCTTCAGTATTTTACCGTGTGCCTTTCTTTTTTTATACGGTGGCTTACTGTGTGCTTTTTGTGAATCGGGTAGATGAGTAAATAAATTGACACATTTTGCAATTTCAATGTTACGTATAAAACAAAGATAATCGTACATGTACAAACATGTAATATCATTTGAAATGTAATGCCAATTCATGTATAGTTTCAATTTTTGTTTTGGTTATGCATGCAACAAACACTTGAATGAACTACTAACACGAGCGTGTACCGATGCCATTTAATTACACATGTGCATATAGCATGCGACCAGAAATTCAAAATGGCAGCCTACCTGTCTAATGCGACCACCTGTCCATAGCGACCGCTTTTCGCCGGTCCCTTGAGTGGTCGCTATAGACAGGTTTGACTGTATTTGAATATTCAGATCTCAATACTTTGCGAGAATATGTATCTTAAATGAATTGGTAAACATCCTATGTTCCGAAGGGCGTATGCATTACAAATGCCATGTACATGTGTTTGGTCTCTAAAGGAGTAATAACGTTTCAGCATTGTGTTTACAATTCGTTTTTCTATAAACAGACACAGAGCTTCCAATGTGCCCCTCGAACATCACACAAAATACAGACTCGGGTTCGGATGGAGCTAACGTCACGTTTGCGATGCGTTTCATGGATAATGTCGATGAACAACCAACGGCTTACTGTAGCTACTTATCCGGCGCAAAGTTTTCCTTCGGAGAGACCATTGTCACCTGCAATGTTTCAGATTCAAACAACAACGTCGACAATTGTAGCTTTCTGATTAACGTTACAGGTAAGAAGTCAGCAAATTACTTACAATCGCCATTGTTTTCTTTCACGACCCAATATGTTTAAGCACTTTGACACGTAGTACATAGTCCTGACTAAAATGCATTATCAGGTTAAATCCTTTCTCTATGCAGATAACCAAGTACCTATCTTCAACTGCTCCGACGCACTCTTCATGACGGACGATGGTGCTTCAACAGCTTCAGACGTCACCTTCATACCAGCAGTATGGGACAATGTGGATAGTTCCCCCCTCCTTACTTGTTCCCAACCATTCAACTTTTCGTTCCCGTTTGGCGACACAACCGTTTTATGTGATGCCTCAGACAGCTCGGGAAATGGTGCAAGTTGTTCCTTCAATGTCACTGTTGTGGGTAAGTAACTTCAAGGCAACTCTTATATTCGTTTTACATTTTTAGTAGATATCTTCAGATTCAAATTCAGTTTATTCGGCAAAATAAAACAATACAAAATCAATTATAAATAATAGCCGGGACCTCGGAGAAGCAGCATGTGCTTGTATGTGAGGCCCCATTACAGAAAATCAAACAATTACACATTACGACTAAGTGATAATAAAAACAAATATATACAAAATTACAAGTTTATGTATAGCAGTGATTTACTAGACATATATACATCACACTCATACACACATTCACACAGGATAGAAAAGGTGAGAGAGAGAAGAGGATCGAAGGTGATCTAGTCAGCCATGGATGACATGTTATTCATGTTATTGAATGCATAGTGTTTGTATAGAGCTTTAAATCGAGTAAGAGTGGAGCTTGATTTAACATCGTTGCTAATGGAATTCCATTCATGTACGCCGGTAAAACGAATAGAATGGGCTCTTGTTGTTAAACGTACAATAGGTTTGCGGAGGTTATGACAGCTACGAGTGGGATACGTATGAAAAAAAATATTAGTCTTAAACATATTATCAAATACTTCAGGAAGGATAACTCTATGAAATTTAAACATAAAAATTAATATATTCAATTTTACAAGATGAAACAATGGAAGAGTTTTAAAATGTACAAAAAGGGGAAGTGAGTGGGTATCAAATTTACTGTTTGTTATTATACGTATGGCACGTTTCTGGAGCAAAAATAACTTATTAGTATGAGCTTCATATGTATTTCCCCATATTTCATTACAATAATTTAAATGGGGTAATATAATAGCGTTATAAATATAAAACAATACCTTGAGAGGTAAAAAAGTTTTTAATTTATACAACACACCTATACTTCTTGATAGCTTAGAGGAGATATTAACAATATGTGATGTTTCCAATCTAACGATTCGTGTATAATAATACCTAAAAAGTTGATCATCTCATTTCTTTCAATAACACTATTCTCAATTATAACAGGCTCAATATCACGTGCAATTTTTTCATTTTTAGAACGAAAAATAATGTATTTTGTCTTCGTAAAGTTTAAAAACAGCTTGTTACATTTAAACCACTCATTGAGCTTTTCTAACTCTTGATTCATTGTCGATATAAGTAAATTTACATTTGTATGGGAATACAATACAACAGTGTCATCAGCAAAAAGTGAAAACTTTAACAATTTTGAAGTTTTAATCATATCATTTACATAAATCAAAAATAAAAGTGGACCTAAAACAGAACCTTGTGGTACACCAATGTCTACATTTAAATATTCTGATTCGACACCATCTACCACCACATATTGTTTTCTATCAAGTAAATAATTATGGAACCACTGTAAAGGAATACCTCTAAGTCCAAATAATTTTTTTTGTTGTTGAAAGAATGTGGTGGTCGATGGTGTCAAATGCCTTGGATAGATCCATAAAAACACCACAGCAAAAATTTCCTTTATCAATGTTATTTAGAATATGGTCCGTGAAATTAATTATACTTAGTGATGTAGATTGATTTTTTCGAAATCCACATTGTTCTGGAATTAGAATATTATTTTTTGACAAGAAATTATACAATCTATCATACATTAGTCTTTCCAACAGTTTTGAAAATATTGAAAGAAGCGCAACAGGTCTATAGTTTTCAATACTTTCTGGATTATCTTTTTTAAACAAAGGAACAATTTGGGCAATCTTGAATTTATCAGGTACAATGCCAGAGCTTAATGATTTATTAAAAATATCACATAATGGGTGAACAAACAAATTTATACATTCTTTTACAACTCGAGGTGAAATGTTATCCGGTCCACTTGCTTTATATATTTTGATTGAAGAACACATTTTAATTATTTCATTAATAGATGTAGGTCTCACAAAGAATGATGATTGGTTTTGGTGCGAAAAATAATCCATGAATGAACTACTTGAGTTTGAAATTGATTCCAAGAGATTTTTCCCCACATTAACAAAGTATGAATTAAACTGTTTTGCAATATCATATTTTGTACTTAATTTCAAATTACCATAAAACATATTATTTGGAAGAGCTTTGTGTTTTTTATTACCAAGAATATCATTAATTTTACCCCAGGTTTTTTTCATATCACCTTGTAATGCAACAAAAACGCTTTTATAATATTCACTTTTAGAAAAACGTATAATATTTGTTAGTTTATTTTTATATATTTTATACTTTGTTTCATTTTGAACACTTGGAATTTTCAAACTTTTTTTTATACAATATATGTTTGCGTTTTATAGATTGAGATATAGCTTTAGTAATCCATGGATTCTTAATCGTAAACCTTTTCTGCTTTCGAACATTTTGAAGAGGAAAACATTTATTATATATATCAATAAACTTTATAAAAAACATATCATAACTTCTGTTTGCATCATCACAACTATACACACAACCCCAATTAGTTGAAATCAAAGTTTGCTTAAATAACTTCATATTAGAATCAGTAATTAAACGTTTTTGTAACTGTTTCTTTTTTTTTTTTTTTTTACCCTTTAATTAACATTATGTTTTGAAATACTAAATATTGGAAAGTGGTCAGAAAGATCATCATAAAAAATTCCTGAGTGAGTTCCTTTTTTATTGTATTTGTAAAAATGTTATCTATCAAGGAAGCTCTATTTGGTGAAATTCGAGTTGGTTTGTCTATCAAAGGATGAATACTGAATGAATACATCATGTCTAACAAATCATTTGTTTTCGTGTGAAATCCATCATTACGTTTCACCCAAGTTAGAAAATAACCGCTTCTCAGGCCTGAGGAGAGGTTGAGAGATTCGTGCCTCTAGTAGAATGTTATCACCGTTTACGCCGTTCTTATCGGTTTACTGCGTGTAACCGGAGGAGATTAGCTCTATAATACCACTAGGTCTCGGGGGGAGTTTAACAGGGCATGGAATGTTGACGAAAGCTATTAAAATGGTTGAGTTGATTTCCACCGTGGTGGAGATCACGGCTAACTTAGTGAAACGTAATGATAACTTAACAAATTTATATTAAAGTCTCCTATCTTTTTTTTCACGTTCCAATATTCGAATTACTTCAGTCATTTTTTCAGTAAGACACGTAATTTCAGTATTAGGTTATCGATAAATACATGCTACAATAATTGATTTTTTCATTAATTTCTACACAAATAATTTCATAATTAGGCTATTGGTAATACAAGATAAATCATTACGCAAAACATATTGAAGTTCATCGTTTATATACAATGCAACACCTGGTCCACCACCAATCTTTTCTTTTCGACATAAATGAACGAGTGAATAATTAGGGACATTATACATGTTTACATTTGTATTTGAGTTAAACCAAGTTTAAGAAATTGCCATAATGTCAAAATTATACCCTAGGGATGAGACTAAATCTTTGAATTGATCAAAAAATGTAGGAAGACTTCTTGCATTTAAGTGAAGTAATGAAAAGTCTTGTGAGTCATAACTAACATATTTCTTATTAAAGTCTTCGCTAAACATATATTGACATAAATTATTCAAATCAAAATTATCTTGTACACTTAAAGGGTCTTCATGATTCTCAAGTTCATTTAGTTTAATTGTATTTATAGTGAGTGGATTTATTTTCAACGATTGAAATTTATTTATATCTATTTGCTTTGTCAAATTAAAATAACAATATAGTGTCAAACAAAACTCTTCGTCATCTATTATATAATTAAAAGGTAGCAAATCTGAAACACAGTTTAAACAAATCCATGACTGAGTGGAAGAGGAAGAATTACAATTCACACATACACACATGATCTTACACTGCTATACAGTTAACCACATCAAATCAACACACACATTAAATGTATAAAATTCCTGAGATAAAACCAATAAAAAAAGGTAATGGTAGCAGCCTGGTCAGCCTTTGATTTAAAAAAAACAAAACAGTACTAAAATGTATGCTTGAGGCATCCTAACGAGAGATAACATTTTAAATTCATGTGTCCCAAGTTTTTGTTGGTGATAGTCTGAGTTTTCATAAATTGTCTAAGTCATGTTCACTTCTAATCACCTTTTTGATTGTTTTTCCACCACTAGCAGGAATCAACGCAATGACCCTGCCATCGGACGACCATGCCGTCACGACTTTCCCGTTCTCTCTTGTCTTTGCCAGCAGGATCTGATTTCTCTGAGTCGGATCCTCCACGATGACAATCCCAGATCCCTTTAACTTTTTTCTGTTTGCCAGGATCTCTCTCCTCTTCTTGTACGAGGTTAGCTTGACGATTATTTATCGATGGTGCTGGCGGTGTGGAGGTTCCCTGGTAGATGACGCCGATGCTGGCGGATTCCTCGTCTTTCCCGTGCGGTGAGACCTATCGATGTCCCTATGATCAATAGAGACTCCGATCCGATCTCGGTTGCTATCGTGTCAGTGTTCTCTCCAGCCTTCTCCTCTACGCCGAATAGACGGATGCAGGATCGTCTTGAGTACTGCTGACGATTCGGGCCAGGAGTGCAATAAACTTTTTGTTCAGAAGTAAATTCTCCATGACCTGCACGGTGATGGCTGCCATTTGTCTTGTAGTGTTACCTATGCTTGGTAGTTCATCTGCGATGGTACTTGGGTCAGACAGCGACATATTTTGGCCGTGTAGATCCCACATTCAACATTTCATCCTTGTTGGAAAGGAACTTTAAGCAATTTGTTCTTCTCCGTTGTAAGGTTGTATTATGAAAACGTGTCATGGATTTGATATGTTACACAAACAAGAGCTTAAAGAACTATACATTCAACAAATAACCGAGGTACATTGTAAATGATACTAATTTGCTAAAAGGACCATATATATGACAGTCGTACGGAACATAAGGATCGTACATTGTTCTGAGCAGGACATAAACTGTATCCAAGTTTCTCCATCCATATTACTGCTCCTCTCTTCACAAACACAGATAGCTACTCTGTATTTTGAACATATTAACACCTTGCCTACGAGATATTCAATTTTCCATATAGTTGATACATGGTACACCGGGTTTCCGTAGTGAATGGATTAAAATAATGGACACCGGTTTGTTGGATTAACTGAGTGTATTTCACATTTCAATGCAGATAACCAAGCCCCTTCTCTGAACTGCTCCGACGCACTCTTCATGACGGACGAAGGTGCTTCAACAGCTTCAGACGTCACCTTCATACCAGCAGTATGGGACAATGTGGACAGTACCCCTCTCCTTACTTGTTCCCATCCACTCAACTTTTCGTTCCCGTTTGGCGACACAACCGTTTTATGTGATGCCTCAGACAGCTCGGGAAATGGTGCAAATTGTTCCTTCAATATCACTATTGTTGGTAAGGAACGTCAAGACAAGTCTTATCTTTGTTTTAAATTTTGAAAAATAACGATCAAATATTAGAGATTTCATGCATGTTGGAAAGGAACTACGAGCAATTCGTTCTTCTCCGCTGTAAGGTTGTAATGTAAAAAGCTTTCTTGAATTTGGTATTTAATGCAATAAACAGCCTGACGAAACGATACATTCAACAAACGAGCGAGGTGTTTGGATTTGAAGGTCTCTTTGAGAAACTTTCTACTGTGTACAAAGTTAGTGCAATGAGTTAGCAAATATCACTTTGTGTTTTCGCTCATTTCTCGGTCCTTTAAAATTCATTCACCATGGAATTTTCCCCCATTACTCAGTGGACATATCAGATCATAGAAATGTACATTATTTGTATTGACCTTTGGTCAGTTTTTTCATTATGTCAACAAAGTTACTAGACCCCTTTAACATGTTTCACATTATCTGAATTAAACTTTCCAGAAGTGAACGGATAAAGAACACTTGAAAGGTATGATTTTGTCATATTTGAATAAAGAGATATAGGTTTGATTGATAATTGAATGGTTTTCCTTTTCTCGATACAGATAACCAAGCCCCTGTCCTGGACTGCTCTAATGTACTAGTCATGACAGATGTAGGTGCTTCAACGGCCTCAAACATTACCTTCATACCAGCAGTATTGGACAACGTAGACAATACTCCTAGCCTTACTTGTTCCCACCCACTCAACTGTTCGTTCCCGTTCGGCGACACAACGGTTTCATGTAACGCTTCAGACAGCTCTGGAAATGTCGCAAGTTGTTCCTTCAACGTCACTGTTGTTGGTAAGGCACTAAAGGGCATTGATTTATCAGTTTTGTAATGACGAAGTATTACAACTATTTCTCAATGCTTTGTGGGAATATGTATCTTAAATGAATTGGTAAACATCCTATGTTCTGAAGGGCGTATGCATTACAATTGTCATGTACATGTATTTGGTCCCTAAAGGAGTAATAACGTTTCAGCATTGTGTTTACAATTCGTTTTCTATAAACAGACACAGAGCTTCCAATGTGCCCCTCGAACATCACACAAAATACAGACTCGGGTTCGGATGGAGCTAACGTCACGTTTGCGATGCGTTTCATGGATAATGTCGATGAACAACCAACGGCTTACTGTAGCTACTTATCCGGCGCAAAGTTTCCCTTCGGAGAGACCATTGTCACCTGCAATGTTTCTGATTCAAACAACAACGTCGACAATTGTAGCTTTCTGATTAACGTTACAGGTAAGAAATCAGCAAATTACTTACAATCGCCATTTTTTTCTTTCAAGACCCAATATGTTTAAGCACTTTGACACGTAGTACATAGTCCTGACTGAAATGCATTATCGGGGTAAATCCTTTCTCTATGCAGATAACCAAGTACCTATCGTCAACTGCTCCGACGCACTCTTCATGACGGACGAAGATGCTTCAACAGCTTCAAACGTCACCTTCATACCAGCAGTATGGGACGATGTGGATAGTTCCCCTCTCCTTACTTGTTCCCATTCACTCAACTTTTCGTTCCCGTTTGGCGACACAACCGTTTTATGTGATGCCTCAGACAGCTCGGGAAATGGTGCAAATTGTTCCTTCAATGTCACTGTTGTGGGTAAGTAACTTCAAGGCAACTCTTATATTCGTTTTACATTTTTGTAAATATCTTGATCCCACATTCAACATTTCATCCTTGTTGGAAAGGAACTTTAAGCAATTTGTTCTTCTCCGTTGTAAGGTTGTATTATGAAAACGTGTCATGGATTTGATATGTTACACAAAAAAGAGCTTAAAGAACGATATATTCAACAAATAACCGTGGTACATTGTAAATGATACTAATTTGCTAAAAGGACCATATATATGACAGTCGTACGGAACATAAGGATCGTACATTGTTCTGAGCAGGACATAAACTGTATCCAAGTTTCTCCATCCATATTACTGCTCCTCTCTTCACAAACACAGATAGCTACTCTGTATTTTGAACATATTAACACCTTGCCTACGAGATATTCAATTTTCCATATAGTTGATACATGGTACACCGGGTTTCCGTAGTGAATGGATTAAAATAATGGACACCGGTTTGTTGGATTAACTGAGTGTATTTCACTTTTCAATGCAGATAACCAAGCCCCTTCTCTGAACTGCTCCGACGCACTCTTCATGACGGACGAAGGTGCTTTAACAGCTTCAGACGTCACCTTCATACCAGCAGTATGGGACAATGTGGACAGTACCCCTCTCCTTACTTGTTCCCATCCACTCAACTTTTCGTTCCCGTTTGGCGACACAACCGTTTTATGTGATGCCTCAGACAGCTCGGGAAATGGTGCAAATTGTTCCTTCAATATCACTATTGTTGGTAAGGAACGTCAAGACAAGTCTTATCTTTGTTTTAAATTTTGAAAAATAACGATCAAACATTAGAGATTTCATGCATGTTGGAAAGGAGCTACGAGCAATTCGTTCTTCTCCACTGTAAGGTTGTAATGTAAAAAGCTTTCTCTAATTTGGTATTTAATGCAATAAACTGCCTGACGAAACGATACATTCAACAAACGAGCGAGGTGTTTGGATTTGAAGGTCTCTTTAAGAAACTTTCTACTGTGTACAAAGTTAGTGCAATGAGTTAGCAAATATCACTTTGTGTTTTCGCTCATTTCTCGGTCCTTTAAAATTCATTCACCATGGAATTTTCCCCCATTACTCAGTGGACATATCAGATCATAGAAATGTACATTATTTGTATTGACCTTTGGTCAGTTTTTTCATTATGTCAACAAAGTTACTAGACCCCTTTAACATGTTTCACATTATCTGAATTAAACTTTCCAGAAGTGAACGGATAAAGAACACTTGAAAGGTATGATTTTGTCATATTTGAATAAAGAGATATAGGTTTGATTGATAATTGAATGGTTTTCCTTTTCTCGATACAGATAACCAAGCCCCTGTCCTGGACTGCTCTAATGTACTAGTCATGACAGATGTAGGTGCTTCAACAGCCTCAAACATTACCTTCATACCAGCAGTATTGGACAACGTAGACAATACTCCTAGCCTTACTTGTTCCCACCCACTCAACTGTTCGTTCCCGTTCGGCGACACAACGGTTTCATGTAACGCTTCAGACAGCTCTGGAAATGTCGCAAGTTGTTCCTTCAACGTCACTGTTGTTGGTAAGGCACTAAAGGGCATTGATTTATCAGTTTTGTAATGACGAAGTATTACAACTATTTCTCAATGCTTTGCGGGAATATGTATCTTAAATGAATTGGTAAACATCCTATGTTCTGAAGGGCGTATGAATTACAATTGTCATGTACATGTATTTGGTCCCTAAAGGAGTAATAACGTTTCAGCATTGTGTTTACAATTCGTTTTCTATAAACAGACACAGAGCTTCCAATGTGCCCCTCGAACATCACACAAAATACAGACTCGGGTTCGGATGGAGCTAACGTCACGTTTGCGATGCGTTTCATGGATAATGTCGATGAACAACCAACGGCTTACTGTAGCTACTTATCCGGCGCAAAGTTTCCCTTCGGAGAGACCATTGTCACCTGCAATGTTTCTGATTCAAACAACAACGTCGACAATTGTAGCTTTCTGATTAACGTTACAGGTAAGAAATCAGCAAATTACTTACAATCGCCATTTTTTTCTTTCAAGACCCAATATGTTTAAGCACTTTGACACGTACTACATACTCCTGACTGAAATGCATTATCGGGGTAAATCCTTTCTCTATGCAGATAACCAAGTACCTATCGTCAACTGCTCCGACGCACTCTTCATGACGGACGAAGGTGCTTCAACAGCTTCAAACGTCACCTTCATACCAGCAGTATGGGACAATGTGGATAGTTCACCTCTCCTTACTTGTTCACAACCATTCAACTTTTCGTTCCCGTTTGGCGACATAACCGTTTTTTGTGATGCTTTAGACAGCTCGGGAAATGGTGCAAGTTGTTCCTTCAATGTCACTGTTGTAGGTAAGTATAAACTTCAAGGAAACTCTTATATTCGTTTTACATTTTTGTAAATATCTTGATCCCACATTCAACATTTCATCCTTGTTGGAAAGGAACTTTAAGCAATTTGTTCTTCTCCGTTGTAAGGTTGTATTATGAAAACGTGTCATGGATTTGATATGTTACACAAACAAGAGCTTAAAGAACGATACATTCAACAAATAACCGATGTACATTGTAAATGATACTAATTTGCTAAAAGGACCATATATATGACAGTCGTACGGAACATAAGGATCGTACATTGTCCTGAGCAGGACATAAACTGTATCCAAGTTTCTCAATCCAAATTACTGCTCCTCTCTTCACAGACACATATAGCTACTCTGTATTTTGAACATATTAACACCTTGCCTACGAGATATTCAATTTTCCATATAGTTGATACATGGTACACCGGGTTTCCGTAGTAAATGGATTAAAATATAGGGACACCAGTTTGTTGGATTAACTGAGTGTATTTCACTTTTCAATGCAGATAACCAAGCCCCTTCTCTGAACTGCTCCGACGCACTCTTCATGACGGACGAAGGTTCTTCAACAGCTTCAGACGTCCCCTTCATACCAGCAGTATGGGACAATGTGGACAGTACCCCTCTCCTTACTTGTTCCCATCCACTCAACTTTTCGTTCCCGTTTGGCGACACAACCGTTTTATGTGATGCCTCAGACAGCTCAGGAAATGGTGCAAATTGTTCCTTCAATGTCACTATTGTTGGTAAGGAACGTCAAGACGAGTCTTATCTTTGTTTTAAATTTTGAAAAATAACGATCAAACATTAGAGCTGTCCTGCATGTTGGAAAGGGACTACGAGCAATTCGTTTATCTCCGCTGTAAGGTTGTAATATAAAAAGCTTTCTTGAATTTGGTATTTAATGCAATAAACAGCCTGTCGAAACGATACATTCAACAAACGAGCGAGGTGTTTGGATTTGAAGGTCTCTTTGAGAAACTTTCTACTGTATACAAAGTTAGTGCAATGAGTTAGCAAATATCACTTTGTGTTTTCGCTCATTTCTCGGTCCTTTAAAATACATTCACCATGAAATTTTCCCCCATTACTCAGTGGACATATCAGATCATAGACATGTACATTATTTGTATTGACCATTCGTCAGTTTTTGCATATGTCAACAAAGTTACTAGATCCCTTTAACATGTTTCACATTATCTGAATTAAACTTTCCAGAAGTGAACGGATAAAGAACACTTGAAAGGTATGAGTTTGTCATATTTGAATAAAGAGATATAGGCTTGATTGATAATTGAATGGTTTTCCTTTTCTCGATACAGATAACCAAGCCCCTGTCCTGGACTGCTCTAATGTACTAGTCATGACAGATGTAGGTGCTTCAACAGCCTCAAACATTACCTTCATACCAGCAGTATTGGACAACGTAGACAATACTCCTGGCCTTACTTGTTCCCACCCACTCAACTGTTCGTTCCCGTTCGGCGACACAACGGTTTCATGTAACACTTCAGACAGCTCTGGAAATGTCGCAAGTTGTTCCTTCAACGTCACTGTTGTTGGTAAGGCACTAAAGGGCATTGATTTATCAGTTTTGTAATGACGAAGTATTACAACTATTTGAATATTCAGATCTCAATACTTTGCGGGAATATGTATCTTAAATGAATTGGTAAACATCCTATGTTCTGAAGGGCGTATGCATTACAATTGTCATGTACATGTATTTGGTCCCTAAAGGAGTAATAACGTTTCAGCATTGTGTTTACAATTCGTTTTTTATAAACAGACACAGAGCTTCCAATGTGCCCCTCGAACATCACACAAAATACAGACTCGGGTTCGGATGGAGCTAACGTCACGTTTGCGATGCGTTTCATGGATAATGTCGATGAACAACCAACGGCTTACTGTAGCTACTTATCCGGCGCAAAGTTTCCCTTCGGAGAGACCATTGTCACCTGCAATGTTTCAGATTCAAACAACAACGTCGACAATTGTAGCTTTCTGATTAACGTTACAGGTAAGAAATCAGCAAATTACTTACAATCGCCATTTTTTTCTTTCAAGACCCAATATGTTTAAGCACTTTGACACGTAGTACATAGTCCTGACTGAAATGCATTATCGGGGTAAATCCTTTCTCTATGCAGATAACCAAGTACCTATCGTCAACTGCTCCGACGCACTCTTCATGACGGACGAAGGTGCTTCAACAGCTTCAAACGTCACCTTCATACCAGCAGTATGGGACGATGTGGATAGTTCCCCTCTCCTTACTTGTTCCCACCCACTCAACTTTTCGTTCCCGTTTGGCGACACAACCGTTTTATGTGATGCCTCGGACAGCTCGGGAAATGGTGCAAATTGTTCCTTCAATGTCACTGTTGTGGGTAAGTAACTTCAAGGCAACTCTTATATTCGTTTTACATTTTTGTAAATATCTTGATCCCACATTCAACATTTCATCCTTGTTGGAAAGGAACTTTAAGCAATTTGTTCTTCTCCGTTGTAAGGATTTGATATGTTACACAAACAAGAGCTTAAAGAACGATACATTCAACAAATAACCGATGTACATTGTAAATGATACTAATTTGCTAAAAGGACCATATATATGACAGTCGTACGGAACATAAGGATCGTACATTGTCCTGAGCAGGACATAAACTGTATCCAAGTTTCTCAATCCAAATTACTGCTCCTCTCTTCACAGACACATATAGCTACTCTGTATTTTGAACATATTAACACCTTGCCTACGAGATATTCAATTTTCCATATAGTTGATACATGGTACACCGGGTTTCCGAAGTAAATGGATTAAAATATAGGGACACCAGATTGTTGGATTAACTGAGTGTATTTCACTTTTCAATGCAGATAACCAAGCCCCTTCTCTGAACTGCTCCGACGCACTCTTCATGACGGACGAAGGTGCTTCAACAGCTTCCGACGTCCCCTTCATACCAGCAGTATGGGACAATGTGGACAGTACCCCTCTCCTTACTTGTTCCCATCCACTCAACTTTTCGTTCCCGTTTGGCGACACAACCGTTTTATGTGATGCCTCAGACAGCTCAGGAAATGGTGCAAATTGTTCCTTCAATGTCACTATTGTTGGTAAGGAACGTCAAGACGAGTCTTATCTTTGTTTTAAATTTTGAAAAATAACGATCAAACATTAGAAATGTCCTGCATGTTGGAAAGGGACTACGAGCAATTCGTTTATCTCCGCTGTAAGGTTGTAATATAAAAAGCTTTCTTGAATTTGGTATTTAATGCAATAAACAGCCTGTCGAAACGATACATTCAACAAACGAGCGAGGTGTTTGGATTTGAAGGTCTCTTTGAGAAACTTTCTACTGTGTACAAAGTTAGTGCAATGAGTTAGCAAATATCACTTTGTGTTTTCGCTCATTTCTCGGTCCTTTAAAATTCTTTCACCATGAAATTTTCCCCCATCACTCAGTGGACATATCAGATCATAGAAATGTACATTATTTGTATTGACCATTCGTCAGTTTTTGCATATGTCAACAAAGTTACTAGATCCCTTTAACATGTTTCACATTATCTGAATTAAACTTTCCAGAAGTGAACGGATAAAGAACACTTGAAAGGTATGAGTTTGTCATATTTGAATAAAGAGATATAGGCTTGATTGATAATTGAATGGTTTTCCTTTTCTCGATACAGATAACCAAGCCCCTGTCCTGGACTGCTCTAATGTACTAGTCATGACTGATGTAGGTGCTTCAACAGCCTCAAACATTACCTTCATACCAGCAGTATTGGACAACGTAGACAATACTCCTGGCCTTACTTGTTCCCACCCACTCAACTGTTCGTTCCCGTTCGGCGACACAACGGTTTCATGTAACACTTCAGACAGCTCTGGAAATGTCGCAAGTTGTTCCTTCAACGTCACTGTTGTTGGTAAGGCACTAAAAGGCATTGATTTATCAGTTTTGTAATGACGAAGTATTACAACTATTTGAATATTCAGATCTCAATACTTTGCGGGAATATGTATCTTAAATGAATTGGTAAACATCCTATGTTCTGAAGGGCGTATGCATTACAATTGTCATGTACATGTATTTGGTCCCTAAAGGAGTAATAACGTTTCAGCATTGTGTTTACAATTCGATTTCTATAAACAGACACAGAGCTTCCAATGTGCCCCTCGAACATCACACAAAATACAGACTCGGGTTCGGATGGAGCTAACGTCACGTTTGCGATGCGTTTCATGGATAATGTCGATGAACAACCAACGGCTTACTGTAGCTACTTATCCGGCGGAAAGTTTCCCTTCGGAGAGACCATTGTCACCTGCAATGTTTCAGATTCAAACAACAACGTCGACAATTGTAGCTTTCTGATTAACGTTACAGGTAAGAAATCAGCAAATTACTTACAATCGCCATTTTTTTCTTTCAAGACCCAATATGTTTAAGCACTTTGACACGTAGTACATAGTCCTGACTGAAATGCATTATCGGGGTAAATCCTTTCTCTATGCAGATAACCAAGTACCTATCGTCAACTGCTCCGACGCACTCTTCATGACGGACGAAGGTGCTTCAACAGCTTCAAACGTCACCTTCATACCAGCAGTATGGGACGATGTGGATAGTTCCCCTCTCCTTGCTTGTTCCCACCCACTCAACTTTTCGTTCCCGTTTGGCGACACAACCGTTTTATGTGATGCCTCAGACAGCTCGGGAAATGGTGCAAATTGTTCCTTCAATGTCACTGTTGTGGGTAAGTAACTTCAAGGCAAATCTTATATTCGTTTTACATTTTTGTAAATATCTTGATCCCACATTCAACATTTCATCCTTGTTGGAAAGAAACTTTAAGCAATTTGTTCTTCTCCGTTGTAAGGTTGTATTATGAAAACGTGTCATGGATTTGATATGTTACACAAAAAAGAGCTTAAAGAACGATATATTCAACAAATAACCGAGGTACATTGTAAATGATACTAATTTGCTAAAAGGACCATATATATGACAGTCGTACGGAACATAAGGATCGTACATTGTCCTGAGCAGGACATAAACTGTATCCAAGTTTCTCAATCCAAATTACTGCTCCTCTCTTCACAGACACATATAGCTACTCTGTATTTTGAACATATTAACACCTTGCCTACGAGATATTCAATTTTCCATATAGTTGATACATGGTACACCGGGTTTCCGTAGTAAATGGATTAAAATATAGGGACACCAGTTTGTTGGATTAACTGAGTGTATTTCACTTTTCAATGCAGATGACCAAGCCCCTTCTCTGAACTGCTCCGACGCACTCTTCATGACGGACGAAGGTGCTTCAACAGCTTCAGACGTCCCCTTCATACCAGCAGTATGGGACAATGTGGACAGTACCCCTCTCCTTACTTGTTCCCATCCACTCAACTTTTCGTTCCCGTTTGGCGACACAACCGTTTTATGTGATGCCTCAGACAGCTCAGGAAATGGTGCAAATTGTTCCTTCAATGTCACTATTGTTGGTAAGGAACGTCAAGACGAGTCTTATCTTTGTTTTAAATTTTGAAAAATAACGATCAAACATTAGAGATGTCCTGCATGTTGGAAAGGAACTACGAGCAATTCGTTCTTCTCCGCTGTAAGGTTGTAATGTAAAAAGCTTTCTTGAATTTGGTATTTAATGCAATAAACAGCCTGACGAAACGATACATTCAACAAACGAGCGAGGTGTTTGGATTTGAAGGTCTCTTTGAGAAACTTTCTACTGTGTACAAAGTTAGTGCAATGAGTTAGCAAATATCACTTTGTGTTTTCGCTCATTTCTCGGTCCTTTAAAATTCATTCACCATGGAATTTTCCCCCATTACTCAGTGGACATATCAGATCATAGAAATGTACATTATTTGTATTGACCTTTGGTCAGTTTTTTCATTATGTCAACAAAGTTACTAGATCCCTTTAACATGTTTCACATTATCTGAATTAAACTTTCCAGAAGTGAACGGATAAAGAACACTTGAAAGGTATGATTTTGTCATATTTGAATAAAGAGATATAGGTTTGATTGATAATTGAATGGTTTTCCTTTTCTCGATACAGATAACCAAGCCCCTGTCCTGGAATGCTCTAATGTACTAGTCATGACAGATGTAGGTGCTTCAACAGCCTCAAACATTACCTTCATACCAGCAGTATTGGACAACGTAGACAATACTCCTAGCCTTACTTGTTCCCACCCACTCAACTGTTCGTTCCCGTTCGGCGACACAACGGTTTCATGTAACGCTTCAGACAGCTCTGGAAATGTCGCAAGTTGTTCCTTCAACGTCACTGTTGTTGGTAAGGCACTAAAGGGCATTGATTTATCAGTTTTGTAATGACGAAGTATTACAACTATTTCTCAATGCTTTGCGGGAATATGTATCTTAACACCTTGCCTACGAGATATTCAATTTTCCATATAGTTGATACATGGTACACCGGGTTTCCGTAGTGAATGGATTAAAATAATGGACACCGGTTTGTTGGATTAACTGAGTGTATTTCACTTTTCAATGCAGATAACCAAGCCCCTTCTCTGAACTGCTCCGACGCACTCTTCATGACAGACGAAGGTGCTTCAACAGCTTCAGACGTCACCTTCATACCAGCAGTATGGGACAATGTGGACAGTACCCCTCTCCTTACTTGTTCCCATCCACTCAACTTTTCGTTCCCGTTTGGCGACACAACCGTTTTATGTGATGCCTCAGACAGCTCAAGAAATGGTGCAAATTGTTCCTTCAATGTCACTATTGTTGGTAAGGAACGTCAAAGACGAGTCTTATCTTTGTTTTAAATTTTGAAAAATAACGATCAAACATTACAGATGTCCTGCATGTTGGAAAGGGACTACGAGCAATTCGTTTATCTCCGCTGTAAGGTTGTAATATAAAAAGCTTTCTTGAATTTGGTATTTAATGCAATAAACAGCCTGTCGAAACGATACATTCAACAAACGAGCGAGGTGTTTGGATTTGAAGGTCTCTTTGAGAAACTTTCTACTGTGTACAAAGTTAGTGCAATGAGTTAGCAAATATCACTTTGTGTTTTCGCTCATTTCTCGGTCCTTTAAAATTCTTTCACCATGAAATTTTCCCCCATTACTCAGTGGACATATCAGATCATAGAAATGTACATTATTTGTATTGACCATTCGTCAGTTTTTGCATATGTCAACAAAGTTACTAGATCCCTTTAACATGTTTCACATTATCTGAATTAAACTTTCCAGAAGTGAACGGATAAAGAACACTTGAAAGGTATGAGTTTGTCATATTTGAATAAAGAGATATAGGCTTGATTGATAATTGAATGGTTTTCCTTTTCTCGATACAGATAACCAAGCCCCTGTCCTGGACTGCTCTAATGTACTAGTCATGACAGATGTAGGTGCTTCAACAGCCTCAAACATTACCTTCATACCAGCAGTATTGGACAACGTAGACAATACTCCTGGCCTTACTTGTTCCCACCCACTCAACTGTTCGTTCCCGTTCGGCGACACAACGGTTTCATGTAACACTTCAGACAGCTCTGGAAATGTCGCAAGTTGTTCCTTCAACGTCACTGTTGTTGGTAAGGCACTAAAAGGCATTGATTTATCAGTTTTGTAATGACGAAGTATTACAACTATTTGAATATTCAGATCTCAATACTTTGCGGGAATATGTATCTTAAATGAATTGGTAAACATCCTATGTTCTGAAGGGCGTATGCATTACAATTGTCATGTACATGTATTTGGTCCCTAAAGGAGTAATAACGTTTCAGCATTGTGTTTACAATTCGATTTCTATAAACAGACACAGAGCTTCCAATGTGCCCCTCGAACATCACACAAAATACAGACTCGGGTTCGGATGGAGCTAACGTCACGTTTGCGATGCGTTTCATGGATAATGTCGATGAACAACCAACGGCTTACTGTAGCTACTTATCCGGCGGAAAGTTTCCCTTCGGAGAGACCATTGTCACCTGCAATGTTTCAGATTCAAACAACAACGTCGACAATTGTAGCTTTCTGATTAACGTTACAGGTAAGAAATCAGCAAATTACTTACAATCGCCATTTTTTTCTTTCAAGACCCAATATGTTTAAGCACTTTGACACGTAGTACATAGTCCTGACTGAAATGCATTATCGGGGTAAATCCTTTCTCTATGCAGATAACCAAGTACCTATCGTCAACTGCTCCGACGCACTCTTCATGACGGACGAAGGTGCTTCAACAGCTTCAAACGTCACCTTCATACCAGCAGTATGGGACGATGTGGATAGTTCCCCTCTCCTTGCTTGTTCCCATCCACTCAACTTTTCGTTCCCGTTTGGCGACACAACCGTTTTATGTGATGCCTCAGACAGCTCAGGAAATGGTGCAAATTGTTCCTTCAATGTCACTATTGTTGGTAAGGAACGTCAAGACGAGTCTTATCTTTGTTTTAAATTTTGAAAAATAACGATTAAACATTAGAGATGTCCTGCATGTTGGAAAGGAACTACGAGCAATTCGTTCTTCTCCGCTGTAAGGTTGTAATGTAAAAAGCTTTCTTGAATTTGGTATTTAATGCAATAAACAGCCTGACGAAACGATACATTCAACAAACGAGCGAGGTGTTTGGATTTGAAGGTCTCTTTGAGAAACTTTCTACTGTGTACAAAGTTAGTGCAATGAGTTAGCAAATATCACTTTGTGTTTTCGCTCATTTCTCGGTCCTTTAAAATTCATTCACCATGGAATTTTCCCCCATTACTCAGTGGACATATCAGATCATAGAAATGTACATTATTTGTATTGACCTTTGGTCAGTTTTTTCATTATGTCAACAAAGTTACTAGATCCCTTTAACATGTTTCACATTATCTGAATTAAACTTTCCAGAAGTGAACGGATAAAGAACACTTGAAAGGTATGATTTTGTCATATTTGAATAAAGAGATATAGGTTTGATTGATAATTGAATGGTTTTCCTTTTCTCGATACAGATAACCAAGCCCCTGTCCTGGAATGCTCTAATGTACTAGTCATGACAGATGTAGGTGCTTCAACAGCCTCAAACATTACCTTCATACCAGCAGTATTGGACAACGTAGACAATACTCCTAGCCTTACTTGTTCCCACCCACTCAACTGTTCGTTCCCGTTCGGCGACACAACGGTTTCATGTAACGCTTCAGACAGCTCTGGAAATGTCGCAAGTTGTTCCTTCAACGTCACTGTTGTTGGTAAGGCACTAAAGGGCATTGATTTATCAGTTTTGTAATGACGAAGTATTACAACTATTTCTCAATGCTTTGCGGGAATATGTATCTTAACACCTTGCCTACGAGATATTCAATTTTCCATATAGTTGATACATGGTACACCGGGTTTCCGTAGTGAATGGATTAAAATAATGGACACCGGTTTGTTGGATTAACTGAGTGTATTTCACTTTTCAATGCAGATAACCAAGCCCCTTCTCTGAACTGCTCCGACGCACTCTTCATGACAGACGAAGGTGCTTCAACAGCTTCAGACGTCACCTTCATACCAGCAGTATGGGACAATGTGGACAGTACCCCTCTCCTTACTTGTTCCCATCCACTCAACTTTTCGTTCCCGTTTGGCGACACAACCGTTTTATGTGATGCCTCAGACAGCTCAAGAAATGGTGCAAATTGTTCCTTCAATGTCACTATTGTTGGTAAGGAACGTCAAAGACGAGTCTTATCTTTGTTTTAAATTTTGAAAAATAACGATCAAACATTACAGATGTCCTGCATGTTGGAAAGGGACTACGAGCAATTCGTTTATCTCCGCTGTAAGGTTGTAATATAAAAAGCTTTCTTGAATTTGGTATTTAATGCAATAAACTGCCTGACGAAACGATACATTCAACAAACGAGCGAGGTGTTTGGATTTGAAGGTCTCTTTGAGAAACTTTCTACTGTGTACAAAGTTAGTGCAATGAGTTAGCAAATATCACTTTGTGTTTTCGCTCATTGCTCGGTCCTTTAAAATTCATTCACCATGAAATTTTCCCCCATTACTCAGTGGACATATCAGATCATAGAAATGTACATTATTTGTGTTGACCATTCGTCAGTTTTTGCATATGTCAACAAAGTTACTAGATCCCTTTAACATGTTTCACATTATCTGAATTAAACTTTCCAGAAGTGAACGGATAAAGAACACTTGAAAGGTATGAGTTTGTCATATTTGAATAAAGAGATATAGGCTTGATTGATAATTGAATGGTTTTCCTTTTCTCGATACAGATAACCAAGCCCCTGTCCTGGACTGCTCTAATGTACTAGTCATGACAGATGTAGGTGCTTCAACAGCCTCAAACATTACCTTCATACCAGCAGTATTGGACAACGTAGACAATAGTCCTAGCCTTACTTGTTCCCACCCACTCAACTGTTCGTTCCCGTTCGGCGACACAACGGTTTCATGTAACACTTCAGACAGCTCTGGAAATGTCGCAAGTTGTTCCTTCAACGTCACTGTTGTTGGTAAGGCACTGAAGGGCATTGATTTATCAGTTTTGTAATGACGAAGTATTACAACTATTTGAATATTCAGATCTCAATACTTTGCGGGAATATGTATCTTAAATGAATTGGTAAACATCCTATGTTCTGAAGGGCGTATGCATTACAATTGTCATGTACATGTATTTGGTCCCTAAAGGAGTAATAACGTTTCAGCATTGTGTTTACAATTCGTTTACTATAAACAGACACAGAGCTTCCAATGTGCCCCTCGAACATCACACAAAATACAGACTCGGGTTCGGATGAAGCTAACGTCACGTTTGCGATGCGTTTCATGGATAATGTCGATGAACAACCAACGGCTTACTGTAGCTACTTATCCGGCGCAAAGTTTCCCTTCGGAGAGACCATTGTCACCTGCAATGTTTCAGATTCAAACAACAACGTCGACAATTGTAGCTTTCTGATTAACGTTACAGGTAAGAAATCAGCAAATTACTAGTACTTACAATCGCCATTTTTTCTTTCAAGACCCAATATGTTTAAGCACTTTGACACGTAGTACATAGTCCTGACTGAAATGCATTATCGGGGTAAATCCTTTCTCTATGCAGATAACCAAGTACCTATCGTCAACTGCTCCGACGCACTCTTCATGACGGACGAAGGTGCTTCAACAGCTTCAAACGTCACCTTCATACCAGCAGTATGGGACAATGTGGATAGTTCACCTCTCCTTACTTGTTCACAACCATTCAACTTTTCGTTCCCGTTTGGCGACATTACCGTTTTTTGTGATGCTTTAGACAGCTCGGGAAATGGTGCAAGTTGTTCTTTCAATGTCACTGTTGTTGGTAAGTATAAACTTCAAGGCAACTCTTATATTCGTTTTACATTTTTGTAAATATCTTGATCCTACATTCAACATTTCATCCTTGTTGGAAAGGAACTTTAAGCAATTTGTTCTTCTCCGTTGTAAGGTTGTATTATGAAAACGTGTCATGGATTTGATATGTTACACAAACAAGAGCTTAAAGAACGATACATTCAACAAATAACCGATGTACATTGAAAATAAAACGTATTTGCTAAAATGACCATAATGACAGTCGTACGGAACATAAGGATCGTACATTGTCCTGAGCAGGACATAAACTGTATTCAAGTTTCTGAATCCAAATTACTGCTCCTCTCTTCACAGACACCGATAGCTACTCTGTATTTTGAACATATTAACACCTTGCCTACGAGATATTCAATTTTCCATATAGTTGATACATGGTGCACCGGGTTTCCGTAGTAAATGGATTAAAATATAGGGACACCAGTTTGTTGGATTAACTGAGTGTATTTCACTTTTCAATACAGATAACCAAGCCCCTTCTCTGAACTGCTCCGACGCACTCTTCATGACGGACGAAGGTGCTTCAACAGCTTCAGACGTCACTTCATACCAGCAGTATGGGACAATGTGGACAGTACCCCCGCTCCTTACTTGTTCCCATCCACTCAACTTTTCGTTCCCGTTTGGCGACACAACCGTTTTATGTGATGCCTCAGACAGCTCAAGAAATGGTGCAAATTGTTCCTTCAATGTCAATATTGTTGGTAAGGAACGTCAAGACGAGTCTTATCTTTGTTTTAAATTTTGAAAAATAACGATCAAACATTAGAGATGTCCTGCATGTTGGAAAGGGACTACGAGCAATTCGTTTATCTCCGCTGTAAGGTTGTAATATAAAAAGCTTTCTTGAATTTGGTATTTAATGCAATAAACAGCCTGACGAAACGATACATTCAATAAACGAGCGAGGAGTTTGGATTTTAAGGTCTCTTTGAGAAACTTTCTACTGTGTACAGTGGCGTAGCGAGGGTCAAATGATTGGGGGGGCACAGCTGCGAGGGAGCGGAGCGACCAAGCCCGAGGGCGCGTAGCGCCCGAGGGGGTGAGGGGGTGTCCCCCCTCCCACGGTAGGGAGCTTTTGCAAATTTTTACTTGAAATAATGCAATTTGGTGCATACCGTGGAAGGAAATTTGATAATACTGAATTAAAGAAATCATTTGCCTCATGATAAAGTATACACACACAATCAAACCTACGTGTACACACACACCAGACTCAAATACTCTCACGCCGTATGCTTGTCTACATTTATTTGGGGGAGGGTGTGGGAGGGGGTTCACCTCCTCCCAATTTTTTTGAAATTTTTGAAATTGGTGTTTAAAATATCACTGTAGAAGTATGGTCATTATTGTCTTTATCATTGTCTTAATCATGGGTGTTAAAATGGTATATAATAGTGAATCTACTCGTTACGTATTTTAAAACGGTAATAGCGAGGAAAGATTAAGCCCGTGAGATGGATCCACGTGATCCTGTATAATATATAGCCATCGATATAGTCAAGGGCATTGAGCTCCAATGGAACTAAGCAAAAGTGGAGGGGAGACATTGCGAGGAAGCGAAGCGACCGATTGGGGGAGGGTGTGGGAGGGGGTGTCCCCCTCCCACAGTAGGGAGCTTTAGTATTTTGGGGCCTGAAATTGTGCGATTTGGTGCACATCTAAGACAGAAATTTCACGTAATATAAAGTATATAGGTATGGAACCAAACATACTTAATGACAAAGGAGGGGGACAATCTCCTCCCCTTTCTAATGTGGGGGACATAATATTCCAATTTTATTTGCATTCAGCGCATATGGACCGAATTTACTAAAAGATATATTATTTCAAATTATTTTATTTTCCGATGATAGTAAACAAATATACCATGCACTGAGAGCCTCTAGTTGAAATTATGGATTCCGAGGTGACAGGAAAAGCACTATGTTCTGAGGGTCGTAGACCCAAAGAACATAGTGCTTTTTCTGTCACCGAGGAATCCATAATTTCACTAGTGGCTCGAAATAGTGCATGATATATTTGTTTTATATCCTTCGCATAATCATAATCATCGCAAAAATAAATGATTTCAATTAAATTAAAGAAAAATATAAAGAAAAACAAAACATTGATCATGGAACCATCACTGTACTGACTATGTTCTGTTTGTGACACTGACTCCCTTTGCGCGTATTGCGCTATCTTTCCATTCATGGTTACGCGCCTTAACAACTAATGCGCACCCAAATGCAAAACGCGCGCATCAAAGTGAATAATTAACTTGCTTTACATACTACATAATTGTATGGAGAAAATAGTTATTCGTACATTACACATACAGCTAGTGCAGTGCATACCGCGGCCGATTGTTAAATGACGAATTAGTGTCACGACCAAAGAAGGACAACGATGCACAATGTGCACCATTGCCGTAATTTTTTAATTCGAATACCGCTACGTTATACATGAAATGCATCTCTAGAATATTCTTTGGAACTTATTAATATTCACGGGTGAAAATATGCTGTATTTCTTTTTAAATAACTCTTTGAGAAATCTCGTCGAGCATCTTTCGCAAGCCAAAACAAGACCTCTGCTCGCAGGGAAGTTTTAAAACACGCATCTCTATGGGTTCTATATGATCACCCGGCGTCTATGACGTCATTCATGGAATAGCATTTGCTATTCCATGAATGACGTCACGCATAGCACATTTTTCTCCATGGGCATTACTATGTTGGGTCACATGACGCTATGTAGACCAATCACTGAACATGATTTCATTCATGTAGGATATAATGTGCTATAGACATGATAGATGAGGGTCTAATAAATTTCGTATATATCAGTATTTCAGAATATGCGCGCGAAGCGCGCGGCAAAAATTAAGATTTACAGTCCTTTTCAAACTAAAAAAAAAACAGCTATGCTCGGGTCCCTTGAATTAGTTTCAGTAGGCCTATGCTCAACTGATGCAGATATCGACTCTGGAGAAGATGACTGGTGCTCCTTCAATCATGATCATCAACAATATGCCTAGATTATGCATCATGAATTAATGGAACGGGTGCATTTGGAGTGAAGAAATTAGTAAAAGAAGTTTGTCTTTACCTAGACATTTAGGACTACGTAGTGCAGCTATGCGCCTTTATAGCCTGCATGAAGGCGTCAAAATTATCTAAAAAAGCGGGAGGCAGATTCAAGATCCTAAAAGGGCCCTTGGTATGATAAACGATTTACCATGCTAGGAAGTTTGTTAGGCCTATACGCGCTCTATGTCTTCTGAAATGCGGTGAGCGTCGATCCTCGCGCACGGGGCTGAAAATTTGCATAAGGCGCTATATTGGAAGGATTCTTCAAACTGATATAGGTGCGCTATTGCTAGTACTAGGGAACGACTGTTATGTTCTTGGTTATTATCGTTGATAATGATTATTATCACACATTAAATAAAACGTGATAATAATGAATGATATACATTGTAGACACATTTGGCTTCATGTCGGGTCGTCATTTTTTTTTTTTTTTTTTTGCCAAACGATTGGGAGGGCAACGTGTCCCCCCGTGCCCCCCGTAGCTACGCCACTGACTGTGTACAAAGTTAGTGCAATGAGTTAGCAAATATCACTTTGTGTTTTCGCTCATTTCTCGGTCCTTTAAAATTCATTCACCATGGAATTTTCCCCCATTACTCAGTGGACATATCAGATCATAGAAATGTACATTATTTGTATTGACCATTCGTCAGTTTTTGCATATGTCAACAAAGTTACTAGATCCCTTTAACACGTTTCACATTATCTGAATTAAACTTTCCAAGAGTGAACGTATAAAGAACACTTCAAAGGTATGAGTTTGTCATATTTGAATAAAGATATATAGGTTTGATTGATAATTGAATGGTTTTCCCTTTCTCGATACAGATAACCAAGCCCCTGTCCTGGACTGCTCTAATGTACTAGTCATGACAGATGTAGGTGCTTCAACAGCCTCAAACATTACCTTCATACCGGCAGTATTGGACAACGTAGACAATACTCCTAGCCTTACTTGTTCCCACCCACTCAACTGTTCGTTCCCGTTCGGCGACACAACGGTTTCATGTAATGCTTCAGACAGCTCTGGAAATGTCGCAAGTTGTTCCTTCAACGTCACTGTTGTTGGTAAGGCACTAAAGGGCATTGATTTATCAGTTTTGTAATGACGAAGTATTACAACTATTTGAATATTCAGATCTCAATGCTTTGCGGGAATATGTATCTTAAATGAATTGGTAAACATCCTATGTTCTGAAGGCCGTATGCATTACAATTGTCATGTACATGTATTTGGTCCCTAAAGGAGTAATAACGTTTCAGCATTGTGTTTACAATTCGTTTTCTATAAACAGACACAGAGCTTCCAATGTGCCCCTCGAACATCACACAAAATACAGACTCGGGTTCGGATGGAGCTAACGTCACGTTTGCGATGCGTTTCATGGATAATGTCGATGAACAACCAACGGCTTACTGTAGCTACTTATCCGGCGCAAAGTTTCCCTTCGGAGAGACCATTGTCACCTGCAATGTTTCAGATTCAAACAACAACGTCGACAATTGTAGCTTTCTGATTAACGTTACAGGTAAGAAATCAGCAAATTACTTAGATTCGCCATTTTCTTATTTCAAGACTCAATATGTTTAAGCACTTTGACACGTAGTACATAGTCCTGACTGAAATGCATTATCGGGGTAAATCCTTTCTCTATGCAGATAACCAAGTACCTATCGTCAACTGCTCCGACGCACTCTTCATGACGGACGAAGGTGCTTCAACAGCTTCAAACGTCACCTTCATACCAGCAGTATGGGACAATGTGGATAGTTCCCCTCTCCTTACTTGTTCCCAACCATTCAACTTTTCGTTCCCGTTTGGCGACACAACCGTTTTATGTGATGCTTTAGACAGCTCGGGAAATGGTGCAAGTTGTTCCTTCAATGTCACTGTTGTGGGTAAGTAACTTTAAGGCAACTCTTATATTCGTTTTACATTTGTGTAAATATCTTGATCCCACATTCAACATTTCATCCTTGATGGAAAGGAACTTTAAGCAATTTGTTCTTCTCCGTTGTAAGGTTGTATTATGAAAACGTGTCATGGATTTGATATGTTACACAAACAAGAGCTTAAAGAACGATACATTCAACAAATAACCGAGGTACATTGAAAATGAAACGTATTTGCTAAAAGGACCATATGTATGACAGTCGTACGGAACATAAGGATCGTACATTGTCCTGAGCAGGACATAAACTGTATCCAAGTTTCTCCATCCATATTACTGCTCCTCTCTTCACAAACGCAGATAGCTACTCTGTATTTTGAACATATTAACACCTTGCCTACGAGATATTCAATTTTCCATATAGTTGATACATGGTACACCGGGTTTCCGTAGTGAATGGATTAAAATAATGGACACCGGTTTGTTGGATTAACTGAGTGTATTTCACTTTTCAATGCAGATAAACAAGCCCCTTCTCTGAACTGCTCCGACGCACTCTTCATGACGGACGAAGGTGCTTCAACAGCTTCAGACGTCACCTTCATACCAGCAGTATGGGACAATGTGGACAGTACCCCTCTCCTTACTTGTTTCCATCCACTCAACTTTTCGTTCCCGTTTGGCGACACAACCGTTTTATGTGATGCCTCAGACAGCTCGGGAAATGGTGCAAATTGTTCCTTCAATATCACTATTGTTGGTAAGGAACGTCAAGACAAGTCTTATCTTTGTTTTAAATTTTGAAAAATAACGATCAAACATTAGAGATTTCATGCATGTTGGAAAGGAACTACGAGCAATTCGTTCTTCTCCGCTGTAAGGTTGTAATGTAAAAAGCTTTCTTGAATTTGGTATTTAATGCAATAAACAGCCTGACGAAACGATACATTCAACAAACGAGCGAGGTGTTTGGATTTGAAGGTCTCTTTGAGAAACTTTCTACTGTGTACAAAGTTAGTGCAATGAGTTAGCAAATATCACTTTGTGTTTTCGTTCATTTCTCGGTCCTTTAAAATTCATTCACCATGAAATTTTCCCCCATTACTCAGTGGACATATCAGATCATAGAAATGTACATTATTTGTATTGACCATTGGTCAGTTTTTGCATATGACAACAAAGTTACTAGATCCCTTTAACACGTTTCACATTATCTGAATTAAACTTTCCAGAAGTGAACGTATAAAGAACACTTGAAAGGTATGAGTTTGTCATATTTGAATAAAGAGATATAGGTTTGATTGATAATTGAATGGTTTTCCTTTTCTCGATACAGATAACCAAGCCCCTGTCCTGGACTGCTCTAATGTACTAGTCATGACAGATGTAGGTGCTTCAACAGCCTCAAACATTACCTTCATGCCAGCAGTATTGGACAACGTAGACAATACTCCTAGCCTTACTTGTTCCCACCCACTCAACTGTTCGTTCTCGTTCGGCGACACAACGGTTTCATGTAACGCTTCAGACAGCTCTGGAAATGTCGCAAGTTGTTCCTTCAACGTCACTGTTGTTGGTAAGGCACTAAAGGGCATTGATTTATCAGTTTTGTAATGACGAAGTATTACAACTATTTGAATATTCAGATCTCAATGCTTTGCGGGAATATGTATCTTAAATTAATTGGTAAACATCCTATGTTCTGAAGGGCGTATGCATTACAATTGTCATGTACATGTATTTGGTCCCTAAAGGAGTAATAACGTTTCAGCATTGTGTTTACAATTCGTTTTCTATAAACAGACACAGAGCTTCCAATGTGCCCCTCGAACATCACACAAAATACAGACTCGGGTTCGGATGGAGCTAACGTCACGTTTGCGATGCGTTTCATGGATAATGTCGATGAACAACCAACGGCTTACTGTAGCTACTTATCCGGCGCAAAGTTTCCCTTCGGAGAGACCATTGTCACCTGCAATGTTTCAGATTCAAACAACAACGTCGACAATTGTAGCTTTCTGATTAACGTTACAGGTAAGAAATCAGCAAATTACTTACAATCGCCATTTTTTTCTTTCAAGACCCAATATGTTTAAGCACTTTGACACGTAGTACATAGTCCTGACTGAAATGCATTATCGGGGTAAATCCTTTCTCTATGCAGATAACCAAGTACCTATCGTCAACTGCTCCGACGCACTCTTCATGACGGACGAAGGTGCTTCAACAGCTTCAAACGTCACCTTCATACCAGCAGTATGGGACAATGTGGATAGTTCACCTCTCCTTACTTGTTCCCAACCATTCAACTTTTCGTTCCCGTTTGGCGACACAACCGTTTTATGTGATGCTTTAGACAGCTCGGAAAATGGTGCAAGTTGTTCCTTCAATGTCACTGTTGTGGGTAAGTAACTTCAAGGCAACTCTTATATTCGTTTTACATTTGTGTAAATATCTTGATCCCACATTCAACATTTCATCCTTGATGGAAAGGAACTTTAAGCAATTTGTTCTTCTCCGTTGTAAGGTTGTATTATGAAAACGTGTCATGGATTTGATATGTTACACAAACAAGAGCTTAAAGAACGATACATTCAACAAATAACCGAGGTACATTGAAAATGAAACGTATTTGCTAAAAGGACCATATGTATGACAGTCGTACGGAACATAAGGATCGTACATTGTCCTGAGCAGGACATAAACTGTATCCAAGTTTCTCCATCCATATTACTGCTCCTCTCTTCACAAACGCAGATAGCTACTCTGTATTTTGAACATATTAACACCTTGCCTACGAGATATTCAATTTTCCATATAGTTGATACATGGTACACCGGGTTTCCGTAGTGAATGGATTAAAATAATGGACACCGGTTTGTTGGATTAACTGAGTGTATTTCACTTTTCAATGCAGATAAACAAGCCCCTTCTCTGAACTGCTCCGACGCACTCTTCATGACGGACGAAGGTGCTTCAACAGCTTCAGACGTCACCTTCATACCAGCAGTATGGGACAATGTGGACAGTACCCCTCTCCTTACTTGTTTCCATCCACTCAACTTTTCGTTCCCGTTTGGCGACACAACCGTTTTATGTGATGCCTCAGACAGCTCGGGAAATGGTGCAAATTGTTCCTTCAATATCACTATTGTTGGTAAGGAACGTCAAGACAAGTCTTATCTTTGTTTTAAATTTTGAAAAATAACAATCAAACATTAGAGATTTCATGCATGTTTGAAAGGAACTACGAGCAATTCGTTCTTCTCCGCTGTAAGGTTGTAATGTAAAAAGCTTTCTTGAATTTGGTATTTAATGCAATAAACAGCCTGACGAAACGATACATTCAACAAACGAGCGAGGAGTTTGGATTTGAAGGTCTCTTTGAGAAACTTTCTACTGTGTACAAAGTTTGTGCAATGAGTTAGCAAATATCACTTTGTGTTTTCGCTCATTTCTCGGTCCTTTAAAATTCATTCACCATGGAATTTCCCCCCATTACTCAGTGGACATATCAGATCATAGAAATGTACATTATTTGTATTGACCTTTGGTCAGTTTTTGCATATGTCAACAAAGTTACTAGATCCCTTTAACATGTTTCACATTATCTGAATTAAACTTTCCAGAAGTGAACGGATAAAGAACACTTTAAAGGTATGAGTTTGTCATATTTGAATAAAGAGATATAGGTTTGATTGATAATTGAATGGTTTTCCTTTTCTCGATACAGATAACCAAGCCCCTGTCCTGGACTGCTCTAATGTACTAGTCATGACAGATGTAGGTGCTTCAACAGCCTCAAACATTACCTTCATACCAGCAGTATTGGACAACGTAGACAATACTACTAGCCTTACTTGTTCCCACCCACTCAACTGTTCGTTCCCGTTCGGCGACACAACGGTTTCATGTAATGCTTCAGACAGCTCTGGAAATGTCGCAAGTTGTTCCTTCAACGTCACTGTTGTTGGTAAGGCACTAAAGGGCATTGATTTATCAGTTTTGTAATGACGAAGTATTACAACTATTTGAATATTCAGATCTCAATACTTTGCGGGAATATGTATCTTAAATGAATTGGTAAACATCCTATGTTCTGAAGGGCGTATGCATTACAATTGTCATGTACATGTATTTGGTCCCTAAAGGAGTAATAACGTTTCAGCATTGTGTTTACAATTCGTTTTCTATAAACAGACACAGAGCTTCCAATGTGCCCCTCGAACATCACACAAAATACAGACTCGGGTTCGGATGGAGCTAACGTCACGTTTGCGATGCGTTTCATGGATAATGTCGATGAACAACCAACGGCTTACTGTAGCTACTTATCCGGCGCAAAGTTTCCCTTCGGAGAGACCATTGTCACCTGCAATGTTTCAGATTCAAACAACAACGTCGACAATTGTAGCTTTCTGATTAACGTTACAGGTAAGAAATCAGCAAATTACTTACATTCGCCATTTTCTTATTTCAAGACTCAATATGTTTAAGCACTTTGACACGTAGTACATAGTCCTGACTGAAATGCATTATCGGGGTAAATCCTTTCTCTATGCAGATAACCAAGTACCTATCGTCAACTGCTCTGACGCACTCTTCATGACGGACGAAGGTGCTTCAACAGCTTCAAACGTCACCTTCATACCAGCAGTATGGGACAATGTGGATAGTTCCCCTCTCCTTACTTGTTCCCAACCATTCAACTTTTCGTTCCCGTTTGGCGACACAACCGTTTTATGTGATGCTTTAGACAGCTCGGGAAATGGTGCAAGTTGTTCCTTCAATGTCACTGTTGTGGGTAAGTAACTTCAAGGCAACTCTTATATTCGTTTTACATTTTTGTAAATATCTTGATCCCACATTCAACATTTCATCCTTGATGGAAAGGAACTTTAAGCAATTTGTTCTTCTCCGTTGTAAGGTTGTATTATGAAAACGTGTCATGGATTTGATATGTTACACAAACAAGAGCTTAAAGAACGATACATTCAACGAATAACCGAGGTACATTGAAAATGAAACGTATTTCCTAAAAGGACCATGTATATGACAGTCGTATGGAACATAAGGATCGTACATTGTCCTTAGCAGGACATAAACTGTATTCAAGTTTCTGAATCCAAATTACTGCTCCTCTCTTCACAGACACCGATAGCTACTCTGTATTTTGAACATATTAACACCTTGCCTACGAGATATTCAATTTTCCATATAGTTGATACATGGTACACCGGGTTTCCGTAGTAAATGGATTAAAATATAATCTAGGTACACCCGTTTGTTGGATTAATTGAGTGTATTTCACCTTTCAATGCAGATAACCAAGCCCCTTCTATGAACTGCTCCGACGCACTCTTCATGACGGACGAAGGTGCTTCAACAGCTTCAGACGTCCCCTTCATACCAGCAGTATGGGACAATGTGGACAGTACCCCGCTCCTTACTTGTTCCCATCCACTCAACTTTTCGTTCCCGTTTGGTGACACAACCGTTTTATGTGATGCCTCAGACAGCTCAAGAAATGGTGCAAATTGTTCCTTCAATGTCACTATTGTTGGTAAGGAACGTCAAGACGAGTCTTCTTGTTTTAAATTTTGAAAAATAACGATCAAACATTAGAGATGTCCTGCATGTTGGAAAGGGACTACGAGCAATTCGTTTATCTCCGCTGTAAGGTTGTAATATAAAAGGCTTTCTTGAATTTGGTATTTAATGCAATAAACAGCCTGACGAAACGATACATTCAACAAACGAGCGAGGTGTTTGGATTGTAAGGTCTCTTTGAGAAACTTTCTACTGTGTACAAAGTTAGTGCAATGAGTTAGCAAATATCACTTTGTGTTTTCGTTCATTTCTCGGTCCTTTAAAATTCATTCACCATGAAATTTCCCCCCCATTACTCAGTGGACATATCAGATCATAGAAATGTACATTATTTGTATTGACCATTGGTCAGTTTTTGCATATGACAACAAAGTTACTAGATCCCTTTAACACGTTTCACATTATCTGAATTAAACTTTCCAGAAGTGAACGTATAAAGAACACTTGAAAGGTATGAGTTTGTCATATTGAATAAAGAGATATAGGTTTGATTGATAATTGAATGGTTTTCCTTTTCTCGATACAGATAACCAAGCCCCTGTCCTGGACTGCTCTAATGTACTAGTCATGACAGATGTAGGTGCTTCAACAGCCTCAAACATTACCTTCATGCCAGCAGTATTGGACAACGTAGACAATACTCCTAGCCTTACTTGTTCCCACCCACTCAACTGTTCGTTCCCGTTCGGCGACACAACGGTTTCATGTAACGCTTCAGACAGCTCTGGAAATGTCGCAAGTTGTTCCTTCAACGTCACTGTTGTTGGTAAGGCACTAAAGGGCATTGATTTATCAGTTTTGTAATGACGAAGTATTACAACTATTTGAATATTCAGATCTCAATGCTTTGCGGGAATATGTATCATAAATGAATTGGTAAACATCCTATGTTCTGAAGGGCGTATGCATTACAATTGTCATGTACATGTATTTGGTCCCTAAAGGAGTAATAACGTTTCAGCATTGTGTTTACAATTCGTTTTCTATAAACAGACACAGAGCTTCCAATGTGCCCCTCGAACATCACACAAAATACAGACTCGGGTTCGGATGGAGCTAACGTCACGTTTGCGATGCGTTTCATGGATAATGTCGATGAACAACCAACGGCTTACTGTAGCTACTTATCCGGCGCAAAGTTTCCCTTCGGAGAGACCATTGTCACCTGCAATGTTTCAGATTCAAACAACAACGTCGACAATTGTAGCTTTCTGATTAACGTTACAGGTAAGAAATCAGCAAATTACTTACAATCGCCATTTTTTTCTTTCAAGACCCAATATGTTTAAGCACTTTGACACGTAGTACATAGTCCTGACTGAAATGCATTATCGGGGTAAATCCTTTCTCTATGCAGATAACCAAGTACCTATCGTCAACTGCTCCGACGCACTCTTCATGACGGACGAAGGTGCTTCAACAGCTTCAAACGTCACCTTCATACCAGCAGTATGGGACAATGTGGATAGTTCACCTCTCCTTACTTGTTCACAACCATTCAACTTTTCGTTCCCGTTTGGCGACATAACCGTTTTTTGTGATGCTTTAGACAGCTCGGGAAATGGTGCAAGTTGTTCGTTCAATGTCACTGTTGTGGGTAAGTATAAACTTTAAGGCAACTCTTATATTCGTTTTACATTTTTGTAAATATCTTGATCCCACATTCAACATTTCATCCTTGTTGGAAAGGAACTTTAAGCAATTTGTTCTTCTCCGTTATAAGGTTGTATTATGACAACGTGTCATGGATATGATATGTTACACAAACAAGAGCTTAAAGAACGATACATTCAACAAATAACCGAGGTACATTGAAAATGAAACGTATTTCCTAAATTATGACAGTCGTACGGAACATAAGTATCGTACATTGTCCTGAGCAGGACATAAACTGTATCCAAGTTTCTGAATCCAATTTACTGCTTCTCTCTTCACAGACACATATAGCTACTCTGTATTTTGAACATATTAACTCCTTGCCTACGAGATATTCAATTTTCCATATAGTTGATATATGGTACACCGGGTTTCCGTAATAAATGGATTAAAATATAGGGACACCAGTTTGTTGGATTAACTGAGTGTATTTCACTTTTCAATACAGATAACCAAGCCCCTTCTCTGAACTGCTCCGACGCACTCTTCATGACGGACGAAGGTGCTTCAACAGCTTCAGACGTCACCTTCACACCAGCAGTAAGGGACAATGTGGACAGTACCCCTCTCCTTACTTGTTCCCATCCACTCAACTTTTCGTTCCCGTTTGGCGACACAACCGTTTCATGTGATGCCTCAGACAGCTCAAGAAATGGTGCAAATTGTTCCTTCAATGTCACTATTGTTGGTAAGGAACGTCAAGACGAGTCTTCTTGTTTTAAATTTTGAAAAATAACGATCAAACATTAGAGATGTCCTGCATGTTGGAAAGGGACTACGAGCAATTCGTTTATCTCCGGTGTAAGGTTGTAATATAAAAAGCTTTCTTGAATTTGGTATTTAATGCAATAAACAGCCTGACGAAACGATACATTCAACAAACGAGCGAGGTGTTTGGATTTGAAGGTCTCTTTGAGAAACTTTCTACTGTGTACAAAGTTAATGCAATGAGTTAGCAAATATCACTTTGTGTTTTCGCTCATTTCTCGGTCCTTTAAAATTCATTCACCATGAAATTTTCCCCCATTACTCAGTGGACATATCAGATCATAGAAATGTACATTATTTGTATTGACCATTGGTCAGTTTTTGCATATGACAACAAAGTTACTAGATCCCTTTAACACGTTTCACATTATCTGAATTAAACTTTCCAGAAGTGAACGTATAAAGAACACTTGAAAGGTATGAGTTTGTCATATTTGAATATAGGTTTGATTGATAATTGAATGGTTTTCCTTTTCTCGATACAGATAACCAAGCCCCTGTCCTGGACTGCTCTAATGTACTAGTCATGACAGATGTAGGTGCTTCAACAGCCTCAAACATTACCTTCATGCCAGCAGTATTGGACAACGTAGACAATACTCCTAGCCTTACTTGTTCCCACCCACTCAACTGTTCGTTCCCGTTCGGCGACACAACGGTTTCATGTAACGCTTCAGACAGCTCTGGAAATGTCGCAAGTTGTTCCTTCAACGTCACTGTTGTTGGTAAGGCACTAAAGGGCATTGATTTATCAGTTTTGTAATGACGAAGTATTACAACTATTTGAATATTCAGATCTCAATGCTTTGCGGGAATATGTATCTTAAATGAATTGGTAAACATCCTTTGTTCTGAAGGGCGTATGCATTACAATTGTCATGTACATGTATTTGGTCCCTAAAGGAGTAATAACGTTTCAGCATTGTGTTTACAATTCGTTTTCTATAAACAGACACAGAGCTTCCAATGTGCCCCTCGAACATCACACAAAATACAGACTCGGGTTCCGATGGAGCTAACGTCACGTTTGCGATGCGTTTCATGGATAATGTCGATGAACAGCCAACGGCTTACTGTAGCTACTTATCCGGCGCAAAGTTTCCCTTCGGAGAGACCATTGTCACCTGCAATGTTTCAGATTCAAACAACAACGTCGACAATTGTAGCTTTCTGATTAACGTTACAGGTAAGAAATCAGCAAATTACTTACAATCGCCATTTTTTTCTTTCAAGACCCAATATGTTTAAGCACTTTGACACGTAGTAAATAGTCCTGACTGAAATGCATTATCGGGGTAAATCCTTTCTCTATGCAGATAACCAAGTACCTATCGTCAACTGCTCCGACGCACTCTTCATGACGGACGAAGGTGCTTCAACAGCTTCAAACGTCACCTTCATACCAGCAGTATGGGACAATGTGGATAGTTCACCTCTCCTTACTTGTTCACAACCATTCAACTTTTCTTTCCCGTTTGGCGACATAACCGTTTTTTGTGATGCTTTAGACAGCTCGGGAAATGGTGCAAGTTGTTCGTTCAATGTCACTGTTGTGGGTAAGTATAAACTTCAAGGCAACTCTTATATTCGTTTTACATTTTTGTAAATATCTTGATCCCACATTCAACATTTCATCCTTGTTGGAAAGGAACTTTAAGCAATTTGTCCTTCTCCGTTGTAAGGTTGTAATATGAAAACGTGTCATGGATTTGATATGTTACACAAACAAGAGCTTAAAGAACGATACATTCAACAAATAACCGAGGTACATTGTAAATGATACTAATTTGCTAAAAGGACCATATATATGACAGTCGTACGGAACATAAGGATCGTACATTGTCCTGAGCAGGACATAAACTGTATCCAAGTTTCTGAATCCAAATTACTGCTCCTCTCTTCACAGACACAGATAGCTACTCTGTATTTTGAACATATTAACAACTTGCCTACGAGATATTCAATTTTCCATATAGTTGATACATGGTACACCGGGTTTCCGTAGTGAATGGATTAAAATAATGGACACCGGTTTGTTGGATTAACTGAGTGTATTTCACTTTTCAATGCAGATAACCAAGCCCCTTCTCTGAACTGCTCCGACGCACTCTTCATGACGGACGAAGGTGCTTCAACAGCTTCAGACGTCACCTTCATACCAGCAGTATGGGACAATGTGGACAGTACCCCTCTCCTTACTTGTTCCCATCCACTCAACTTTTCGTTCCCGTTTGGCGACACAACCGTTTTATGTGATGCCTCAGACAGCTCGGGAAATGGTGCAAATTGTTCCTTCAATGTCACTATTGTTGGTAAGGACCGTCAAGACAAGTGTTATCTTTGTTTTAAATTTTGAAAAATAACGATCAAACATTAGAGATGTCCTGCATGTTGGAAAGGAACTATGAGCAATTCGTTCTTCTCCGCTGTAAGGTTGTAATATAAAACGCTTTCTTGAATTTGGTATTTAATGCAATAAACAGCCTGACGAAACGATACATTCAACAAACGAGCGAGGTGTTTGGATTTGAAGGTCTCTTTGAGAAACGTTCTACTGTGTACAAAGTTAGTGCAATGAGTTAGCAAATATCACTTTGTGTTTTCGCTCATTTCTCGGTCCTTTAAAATGTATTCACCATGGAATTGTCCCCCATTACTCGGTGGACATATCAGATCATAGAAATGTACATTATTTGGATTGACCTTTGGTCAGTTTTTGCATATGTCAACAAAGTTACTAGATCCCTTTAACATGTTTCACATTATCTGAATTAAACTTTCCAGAAGTGAACGGATAAAGAACACTTGAAAGGTATGATTTTGTCATATTTGAATAAAGAGATATAGGTTTGATTGATCATTGCATGGTTTTCCTTTTCTCGATACAGATAACCAAGCCCCTGTCCTGGACTGCTCTAATGTACTAGTCATGACAGATGTAGGTGCTTCAATAGCCTCAAACATTACCTTTATACCAGCAGTATTGGACAACGTAGACAATACTCCTGGCCTTACTTGTTCCCACTCACTCAACTGTTCGTTCCCGTTCGGCGACACAACGGTTTCATGTAATGCTTCAGACAGCTCTGGAAATGTCGCAAGTTGTTCCTTCAACGTCACTGTTGTTGGTAAGGCACTAAAGGGAATTGATTTATCAGTTTTGTAATGACGAAGTATTACAACTATTTGAATATTCAGATCTCAATGCTTTGCGGGAATATGTATCTTAAATGAATTGGTAAACATCCTATGTTCTGAAGGGCGTATGCATTACAATTGTCATGTACATGTATTTGGTCCCTAAAGGAGTAATAACATTTCAGCATTGTGTTTACAATTTGTTTTCTATAAACAGACACAGAGCTTCCAATGTGCCCCTCGAACATCACACAAAATACAGACTCGGGTTCGGATGGAGCTAACGTCATGTTTGCGATGCGTTTCATGGATAATGTCGATGAACAACCAACGGCTTACTGTAGCTACTTATCCGGCGCAAAGTTTCCCTTCGGAGAGACCATTGTCACCTGCAATGTTTCAGATTCAAACAACAACGTCGACAATTGTAGCTTTCTGATTAACGTTACAGGTAAGAAATCAGCAAATTACTTACAATCGCCATTTTCTTCTTTCACGACCCAATATGTTTAAGCACTTTGACACGTAGTACATAGTCCTGACTGAAATGCATTATCGGGGTAAATCCTTCTCTATGCAGATAACCAAGTACCTATCGTCAACTGCTCCGACGCACTCTTCATGACGGACGAAGGTGCTTCAACAGCTTCAAACGTCACCTTCATACCAGCAGTATGGGACAATGTGGATAGTTCCCCTCTCCTTACTTGTTCCCAACCACTCAACTTTTCGTTCCCGTTTGGCGACACAACCGTTTTATGTGATGCTTTAGACAGCTCGGGAAGTGGTGCAAGTTGTTCCTTCAATGTCACTGTTGTGGGTAAGTAACTTCAAGGCAACTCTTATATTCGCTTACATTTTTGTAAATATCTTGATCTCGCATTCAACATTTCATCCTTGTTGGAAAGGAACTTTAAGCAATTTGTTCTTCTCCGTTTTAAGGTTGTATTATCAAAATGTGTCATGGATTTGATATGTTACACAAAAAAGAGCTTAAAGAACGATACATTCAACAAATAACTGAGGTACATTGAAAATGAAACGTATTTGCTAAAAGGACCATATATGCTTCTACTTCTACTTGGGTACTCGACAGGGTCCATCAGTCAGGACGTAGAGTCGAGGGGAACCGGTGAGGTGTCCCATTAATTGCCGATTGAGGCAACTGATCCCGCAAAGGCTCCTAGTGATGTAGGAGCCAAGATATTATTGGGGAGCGCATTCCATGCTGTTACAGTTTGTGGGAAGTAGGAGTTCTGGTACAGCTGAGTTCGAGTATGTATATGCTTGAGCTTATTTGGGTGGTATTGTCTGGTGATGCTTGGGGCCATTGGTGTGAGGAGTTGGTCAGGTGTAATTGCTACCATGCCATTCTGAATTTTGTAGAGGAGGCTAAGGCAGGAGATGTGTCTGCGTCTTTCCAGTGTACTCCATTGAAGTTGTTGAATCATAGCAGACACACTCTCAGAATGGCGGTATTGTTGAAGAACGAATCTTGCTGCTCGCCTCTGTACAGCTTCAATCTTTGAGATGCTCTTCTTTGTAGATGGATTCCAGACGGTTGCACAATATTCCAAGCGAGGTCTAACCAGGGAGAAGAAGGCTTGTTGTCGGATCTTCTGGGAAGAGCGTCGAAGATTCCTATTGATAAGCCCGAGCATTTGGTTGGATTTCGATGCAATTCCATCAATGTATATGACAGTCGTACGGAACATAAGGATCGTACATTGTCCTGAGCAGAACATAAACTGTATCCAAGTTTCTGAATCCAAATTACTGCTCCTCTCTTCACAGACACAGATAGCTACTCTGTATTTTGAACATATTAACACCTTGCCTACGAGATATTCAATTTTCCATATAGTTGATACATGGTACACCGGGTTTCCGTAGTAAATGGATTAAAATATAGGGACACCAGTTTGTTGGATTAACTGAGTGTATTTCACTTTTCAATGCAGATAACCAAGCCCCTTCTCTGAACTGCTCCGACGCACTCTTCATGACGGACGAAGGTGCTTCAACAGCTTCAGACGTCACCTTCATACCAGCAGTATGGGACAATGTGGACAGTACCCCTCTCCTTACTTGTTCCCATCCACTCAACTTTTCGTTCCCGTTTGGCGACACAACCGTTTTATGTGATGCCTCAGACAGCTCGGGAAATGGTGCAAATTGTTCCTTCAATGTCACTATTGTTGGTAAGGAACGTCAAGACAAGTCTTATCTTTGTTTTAAATTTTGAAAAATAACGATCAAACATTAGAGATGTCCTGCATGATGGAAAGGAACTACGAGAAATTCGTTTATCTCCGCTGTAAGGTTGTAATATAAAAAGCTTTCCTGAATTTGGTATTTAATGCAATAAACAGCCTGACGAAACGATACATTCAACAAACGAGCGAGGTGTTTGGATGTTAAGGTCTCTTTGAGAAACTTTCTACTGTGTACAAAGTTAGTGCAATGAGTTAGCAAATATCACTTTGTGTTTTCGCTCATTTCTCGGTCCTTTAAAATTCATTCAGCATGGAATTTTCCCACATTACTCTGTGGACATATCAGATCATAGAAATGTACATGATTTGTATTGACCTTTCGTCAGTTTTTGCATATGTCAACAAAGTTACTAGATCCCTTTAACATGTTTCACATTATCTGAATTAAACTTTCCAGAAGTGAACGGATGAAGAACACTTGAAAGGTATGAGTTTGTCTTAGGTTTGATTGATAATTGAATGGTTTTCCTTTTCTCGATACAGATAACCAAGCCCCTGCCCTGGACTGCTCTAATGTACTAGTCATGACAGATGTAGGTGCTTCAAAAGCCTCACACATTACCTTCATACCAGCAGTATTGGACAACGTAGACAATATTCCTAGCCTTACTTGTTCCCACCCACTCAACTGTTCGTTCCCGTTCGGCGACACAACGGTTTCATGTAATGCTTCAGACAGCTCTGGAAATGTCGCAAGTTGTTCCTTTAACGTCACCGTTGTTGGTAAGGCACTAAAGGGCATTGATTTATCAGTTTTGTAATGACGAAGTATTACAACTATTTGAATATTCAGATCTCAATACTTTGCGGGAATATGTATTTTAAATGAATTGGTAAACATCCTTCTGAAGGGCGTATGCATTACAATTGTCATGTACATGTATTTGGTCCCTAAAGGAGTAATAACGTTTCAGCATTGTGTTTACAATTCGTTTTCTATAAACAGACACAGAGCTTCCAATGTGCCCCTCGAACATCACACAAAATACAGACTCGGGTTCGGATGGAGCTAACGTCACGTTTGCGATGCGTTTCATGGATAATGTAGATGAACAACCAACGACTTACTGTAGCTACTTATCCGGCGCAAAGTTTCCCTTCGGAGAGACCATTGTCACCTGCAATGTTTCAGATTCAAACAACAACGTCGACAATTGTAGCTTTCTGATTAACGTTACAGGTAAGAAATCAGCAAATTACTTACAATCGCCATTTTCTTCTTTCAAGACTCAATATGTTTAAGCACTTTGACACGTAGTACATAGTCCTGACTGAAATGCATTATCGGGGTAAATCCTTTCTCTATGCAGATAACCACGTACCTATCGTCAACTGCTCCGACGCACTCTTCATGACGGACGAAGGTGCTTCAACAGCTTCAAACATCACCTTCATACCAGCAGTATGGGACAATGTGGATAGTTCCCCTCTCCTTACTTGTTCCCAACCATTCAACTTTTCGTTCCCGTTTGGCGACACAACCGTGTTATGTGATGCTTTAGACAGCTCGGGAAATGGTGCAAGTTGTTCCTTCAATGTCACTGTTGTGGGTAAGTAACTTCAAGGCAACTCTTATATTCGTTTTACATTTTTGTAAATATCTTGATCCCACATTCAACATTTCATCCTTGTTGGAAAGGAACTTTAAGCAATTTGTTCTTCTCCGTTGTAAGGTTGTATTATGAAAACGTGTCATGGATTTGATACGTTACACAAAAAAGAGCTTAAAGAACGATACATTCAACAAATAACCGAGGTACGTTGTAAATGATTCTAATTTGCTAAAAGGACCATATATATGACAGTCGTACGGAACATAAGGATCGTACATTGTCCTGAGCAGGACATAAACTGTATCCAAGTTTCTGAATCCAAATTACTGCTCCTCTTTTCACAGACACAGATAGCTACTCTGTATTTTGAACATATTAACACCTTGCCTACGAGATATTCAATTTTCCATATAGTTCATACATAGTACACCGGGTTTCCGTAGTAAATGGATTAAAATATAGGGACACCAGATTGTTGGATTAACTGAGTGTATTTCACTTTTCAATGCAGATAACCAAGCCCCTTCTCTGAACTGCTCCGACGCACTCTTCATGACGGACGAAGGTGCTTCAACAGCTTCAGACGTCACCTTCATACCAGCAGTATGGGACAATGTGGACAGTACCCCTCTCCTTACTTGTTCCCATCCACTCAACTTTTCGTTCCCGTTTGGCGACACAACCGTTTTATGTGATGCCTCAGACAGCTCGGGAAATGGTGCAAATTGTTCCTTCAACGTCACTATTGTTGGTAAGGAACGTCAAGACAAGTCTTATCTTTGTTTTAAATTTTGAAAAATAACGATCAAACATTAGAGATGTCCTGCATGTTGGAAAGGAACTACGAGCAATTCGTTCTTCTCCGCTGTAAGGTTGTAATATAAAAAGCTTTCTTGAATTTGGTATTTAATGCAATAAACAGCCTGACGAAACGATACATTCAACAAACGAGCGAGTTGTTTGGATTTGAAGGTCTCCTTGAGAAACTGTATACTGTGTACAACGTTAGTGCAATGAGTTAGCAAATATCACTTTGTGTTTTCGCTCATTTCCCGGTCCTTTAAAATTCATTGGAATTTTCCCCCATCACTCAGTAGACATATCAGATTATAGAAATGTACATTATTTTTTATTGACCTTTCGTCAGTTTTTGCATATGTCAACAAAGTTACTAGATCCTTTTAACATGTTTAACATTATGTGAATTAAACTTTCGAGAAGTGAACGGATAAAGAACACTTGAAAGGTTAACGTTTGTCATATTTGAAAAAAATGATAGAGGTTTAATTGATAATTGAATGGTTTTCCTTTTCCAGATACAGATATCCAAGCCCCTGTCCTAGACTGCCCCAATGTTCTAGTCATGACGGATGTAGGTGCTTCAACAGCCTCAAACATAACCTTCATACCAGCAGTATTGGACAACGTGGACAATACTCCTAGCCTTATTTGTTCCCACCCACTCAACTTTTCGTTCCCGTTCGGCGAATCAACAGTTTCATGTAATGCTTCAGACGGCACTGGAAATGTCGCAAGTTGTTCCTTCAATGTGAATGTTGTTGGTAAGGAATTAAAACACAATTATATATTTGTTTGACATTTAGAAAAATAAGTTGATTACAAATGTAAAACTTCATGCATGGTGGAGAGCCATTCGTTATTTTCCATGTTAAGGTTGTATCATGAACACGTGTCGTGTCATAAATTTGATATGCTACACACAAAAAACAGCCTACAGGGATCTAGTAACTTTCTTGACAAGTGCAACAAGTGATGAGTGATTAATAAAAATGTGTATTGGAGTGATCTGATAGTAAGTAATGTGTAAAACTTTCACTTTAATTGGATGCTTTTGGCTGAGATATGAGCAAAAATTCAAAGTGATATTCACTAACTCATTGTACTTCCTTCGTACACGGCATGAAGTTATCCTGTCGACTGAAACCTATCCCGTGCTGTTATTGATAATACGAATATGATAAGGTATGAGAGAACCACTAGAGTTCCAAGTAAGTTTTGAGGATTTAGACAATGTTACTAAGTCCCTTTAAGGGATAGTTCATTTTTTTGGTAGAGAGGGCGCTGCACAACACAGTTTTTTTGTGAGGTAATGAAAAACTGAGTGTCGAATTTGAAAGAACATGCAATTTTAATGGCAGAATAAACTTTTATTTGGTCTAAATTGTTTCAGAAATGGCTGAAATATCAATAAATATAACCGATTGTAATACATTTGGGCCCCAAATTTATTCGATGATTTAAACAAAACATTAAAATGCTTATACTTTTTGAACAATTGTCAAAAGCGGTTTTTAAATAGTTGTTGATGATCTCTCTATTTGATCATTATTTCAACAAAACATCACATGGGCCATTCTTTGAAAAGTGAAACTTTTTCGGAAAAATTGAAGTTTTATTTGTCTGTAGTTTTGTTCCATTTTTGGAATGATCCATGTGTAAAGTTTCATGAAATACATGATTTGAAGTTTAAAATGAAACTTTTTTACTCATTTGCATAAATTTACATATTTCAATATTTTTCTAGTAATCATAATTCAGAAAATAATCAAGATATCAAAAGGATAATTAGCAAGCTCATTCTTCTCACTTTCCTGTACAGGTTGATACCAACTTTGTAAAAATTCAACCTTTCATTCTTTTCTAAACCCGATATTATAAAATTCCCATTTTTCCATTCATATTGTACATGTCACACACGTGACCACCCCAAAATGTCACACACGTGACCAGACGTTGCCACATAATTAAGTACTATAAAAAACAACGGTTTGATATAATTCTCATTCATTGCTACTCTTGTACTTACAAATGTATAGTACTTCTCTGGTAATAAGATGAACATTATAGCTATTCATATTTTAAAGAATTTTCCAAATGAAATTTAGTTATGAAAAAAGCGCTCCGTGCGAAGTCACACACGTGACCCATGCCATTTGACTTCTGACATTGAGTTACGTAATCCTTATAAAATCTTTTGTGTTAAGTTTGAAAGACTACAACATATTCAAGTCACATATGAAGTAAAAATCATTATAGTCTCATACTTACTGAAATATAAGCATCCCATTTCAAAATTTGTCATGTTTTGGGTCACACACGTGACCAAGAATGGCCCACATGCATAATTTTGTATGAAACATGGTTGAAACCAATGCCTTTTTAGAGAGTGCCCTCTTGTGATTTAATGGCTTTTTTAGAATGATAACAGGCTTTTTACTTAGTCGTTTGTAATTTTGTATACCTTTTGAGCATGGTGGAGTTATAATTATTAGTTTGTAATGTTACTGTGCAGGTTTTGGTTACTTAAGTTCAGCCTTACCAAAATGTACTACCCCTTTAAAGAACGATGCATCCACCAAAAAACTGAGGTACATGGAATATGAAACCAATTTGCTAATAGGACCATGAATATGACAGTCGTACGAAACATAATGATCGTACATTGTCCAGAGCAGGATATAACCTGTATCATAGTTTCTGAATCCAAATGACTGTGCTCCTCTCTGCACAGACATAGAGATCTACTCTTTATTTTGAACGTATAAATACATTGCCTACGAGATATTACATTTTCCATAGAGTTGATACATGGTACACAGGGAAACGGTTTAAAACAGCTGCAGACAAGCCAGATATGTCTGACCTAGCGGTTGCTAATAAGGCAATCGTCGACAGCTTCAACCCACTAACAATCGCCTGATCAAAAGAGTGTTGTGTCATTTCTTTTAGGATTGCGGACATTATATATATATATGCAAGGATGTCGAGGGTAAAGCAAAATTAAAGCGAAACCACAGCTGTACATGAAGCTATAGTAATGAGAACCACAGAGGAGCAAAAAGTCTATTGCAGACTGCAGATAGAGTTGAGGACGACCCGTGTTACCCGAATCAGGGTTCTCAAATGATCTGCATCAACAATGTCAGATCATAGTTACGTTTCTGGATGTGGGGAGGGCTACATTTTTTCACCAACTGTGATTTCATGGTGTAATGTTATTATTAATATTCTGGTCCCATCCAGATTGTAATGGTTGCAGAGTGAATGACGACCCCTGGCACACGGTTCTCACATGATCTGCATCAGCAATTTTGGATCATAGTTTCGCGCTTGGATGTGAGGAGGCCTGTGCTACTGCCTTTCACCGACTGAGATTTTAATTTCAAGGAATAGTGATAATATGAATATGCATTTCCCATGACTTTCCCTTCCAGATATCAATGAATGCAGAGTTGAGGATGACCCCTGTAGATGGAATCAGGATTCACACATGATCTGCATCAATAATGCTGGATCGTATGACTGTGAATGTGAGGAGGGCTATACTGTATCTGCAGATCAAACCTCTTGTGATCGTAAGTTACCATTTAAAATTGCTTAGAAATCCTGATCTATGATATGATTAATATAATTGTGCAATTTTTGTATGAGGTATGCAACAAGTCATCTTTTTAGTTGATAACTTGATAATGAAATGCAGGGCCTGCAGATTATATACTAATTAAACGGTTGCAGTGACCAGTATCATTAGTTCGGTCTCGAACAATTACTAACCTTTTTACGTAATTTCTCCAACTAGCTCTTAAATGGTATATTATTTAATACAATACAATAATATTGCAACTTGTTAATCTTGGCTATTAAAATGGGGACAGTATCTTTCAAAATGTTCAGAAGATAAAGACATCCTTCTAATGAGAATTTTCTTTTTTCAGTGACTCCCACTGCGATGTGTCAAATTGGATATTGCTTGAATGGAGGTAAATGCATTCAGGCTCCAACATTCTACAGCTGCTCATGCACAGAGGGATATACAGGATTAAGATGCGAATTACGTAAGCATTTAGATGTCTACTGGAACCTGTGGGCTATTTGTTAACTCTTTGTATCTTTGCAGATTTCATGTACTCGGGAGAATTGGTAGTATTTGCACGTACCTAATTTTTCTAGTCCTTACTCGACAATTGCAATAGCCTTTTTTCTTGGTCTTCCTGAAAAGAACAATTAACTTCGAAAATTCAGCCGCGAGACTTGTCTCTAAAACCAAAAATCAAGAACACTCTACACAAATGCCAATACTTAATTGGCTTCAAATTAAATTTAGGACCCGTTTCAAAATTCTCATACTTATCATCAATGCTATCGATTTTGTCCGCACGGAGATATCTTTCTATACCCCATCAAGATCCCTCAGATCATCGTACCAGCAATGTATTAATGTACCTCTACAAAAAACAAGAAACTACGGATAAAGGTCATTCTCTTATATCGGGTGCGGTTCGTTATTCCAAACACACAAATGTTGTATGCCTGAAGGTTCGTTAATCCAATAATTTGTTGCAATAATCCGAAGGTTTGTTATTCCGAAGGTCCGATATTCCGAAGGTTCGTTATTCCGAAGGTTCGTTTATCCGATCATGAAATAGGGTTCGATATTGCGAAGGTTCGTTTATCCGAAAATGAAATCTGGTTCGATATTACGAAGTTCGTTAGTCCGAAAATGCAATAGGATTTGTTAATCCGAAAATGATATGGGTTCGTTTTGAACCTTTCGGATTAACGAACCTCATTTCATTTTTGGAATAAACGAACCTCATTTCATTTTCGGATTAACGAACCTCTTTTCATTTTTGGATTAACGAACCCCGTTTCCTTTTCTGATTAACGAATCTTCGGAATATCGAGCCCGATTTCATTTTCGGAGAAACGAACCTTTGGAATTCGAACCTTCGGAATAACGAACCTTTGGAATAATGAACCTTCGGAACAACGAACCTTAGGAATAAATGAACCTTCGGAATAACCGAACCTTCAGAATAACGAGCTGTAACCCTTATATCGGCCCCACTCTCTGGAATGGACTACCATATGAAATTCGTTCTCAGTCCAACCCTAACATATTTAAATAACAGCTCAAGACTCATTTATTTAAAGAAGCATATGCGTAGTTGTGAATTACATAACCTTGCTAAATGCTCCTCTCTGTTGTTATGCTATACATGACTTTGATTCCTTTAATTTTAATTAATGTCCACATAAGCTGCAAATTAAATTCTTTACTAGTTGAGTTATGATTTTGTATGTACAAGTATACAGTTATGAATCCAAATGTAAATCGTTGATGTTAAATATGTGTTATGTTAAGCGCGTTGGGAAAACCTTTGGTTTTTAAATGCGCTTAAGAAGAGACATTCATTATTATTATTATTATTATTATTGTTATTGTTATAATGATGATTATTCTGAGTATGTTTACAAGTGAAAAATAGTAGACATGGGAATTAAGATAAGTACAAATCATGGTCTTTAATATTGTGTGTATTCCATCTTATATTTAACATGTGTAACACAAAATGAAACGGGTTATGATGGCCTTTTCACCTTTTATAAAAGTCTTGTAAATTTGTTATTGATCAAATTTGAAAAGTGTTTGAATTAATTTGTTTATGGTTTCTTTATGACTATATGACTCTATAATATAAGATTAAATAAAATTTAGTTGAACCGAATTTTGAATACACACGTTAAACAAGTGTGTACATTTAACCCCTTTCAGTGCATACAATCTGTAATAAGATTGCAGTAATCATCCTTTACAAAAATGCAAGAAAGGTAAATATATATATGTGATTATAATGTTATAGCTAAAATACATTGTGTGTCTTCTTCCAGTGTGGAACATAACTCTTGCAAATGATAGCATCGTAAGAAAATTAAGTCATAGATGTTCATGAACTTCTCATTTTCGAGCAATATCGGTTCCGAGGAGTGAAACATATCACTTCTTCCGTGGGCCATTACTACAATAAGTTGAAATCTTCTCTCTCTAGCTCTTACTTGTGGAGGAGTGACATGTTCAGATACTGAGTACTGCTTCAATGAACAGTGTGTCTGCAGACCAGGGAACGGTGTCGTGTCTGGTACATGCCAAGGTAAGTCAATGATCAATCTATTTGTTGTAAGAATGTATTATTTCAATGTGGCCCTGCAATAAGCTATAAATACATTGAAAAATCATATTGGTCGATATTCCAGTTCTGTAAAACATTTTTGTAAAACATAACTGCAATATTATAACAAAAATAAAATGTTTTCACAAGTAAAAGGCCTTCCATGACTTACTATTTTAAAGCCTTGCCTCGTAAGATGTTTTAATGTATGATCAAGCTTCGATAAATGACGTCATTGCAGGCAGAAGCTGGCGTTTATAAAGAGATACAATATAGTGAATGTACAATTAAATGTAAGTCTCATAATCAGATTTGCTGATTTAGAACACATGATCTGACTTACAATTAATTGTAACTTACAATTGATTTTAACTCTTTCTGCCACAGGGCCCAGAAAAAATAGTAACATACACTTGCCTTGTGTGTAATGCAGTCGTTGTTCGGACATATTTAGGGGATGTATTCTCATTGGGGATTTGGGGGTTAAATTTTGTTAAATTAAATTTGTTTAAAATCATTTTGGATCCTCTTTAACAAGTTCCCATCTACAAGTCCATCTTGAAATCAATTATGTTGCCTATGTTGTGGGGACCAGAGCTTGTTAGGAGGAATCTTTACACTTTAAAATATTATTTAAACAAACAAATAATATTTTATGAGTTTCCCTGGTAATGGAACCCAAGACTGTCGGTGCTCTACCGGTGCTCAACCAACTGAGCAAGACAGCAGCTCGTTTGATGGTTATCTATCCAAGAAATTTACGGTGCTTATGCTAGTCAGAAGCTACGTACATGTAGGCCTATATTCCTAAAACCTGAAGTGAAAGTGTTTTACTTTACGTACAGATTATGTGCAAAATGGCAATCTCTCACTAGATGAAACAATACAACTGCTAATTAATAGGCATTGTTCCAAACAAATTGAAATAGGTTTGTATATATGGACTTTTGTCCAATACAAGTTATATTTGTTGTGTAGCATACGACCTGGTGAATAAAATGGTACATATCAAAGTTAAGTCAGATATAGACAATTTTACCTATAACCTTTCAAAAGTCAATGAAAGTCAAATGACAGCCCAGTCCTACACAATCAAAAAAGTGTGAGTGAACAAAATAAGGCTAAATTTTGCGCCAAATCTGGGATAAAATATGGCAAAAAATAATTCAAACTAACATCTGAATCTAATATCGACTTCGATGTCACTCTGTGTGATATCCAATGTTCTGACAAACTCCTCATCGTATAGCAAGGCCCGAGCTTCTTCAGCGGAGTAAGTGGTTTCCGAGACGTGGACGCAGCCATCTTAGTTAAGATTGACTGCTCGGAGCTTTGGAAGTTGCTACACACCGATTGGATGCGTGTCAACCGAATTTTCTCTATTATTTTCAGTAGGACCATACACTATTCTATGCAGATCTCTACAGTAGACAACCTATACAATATGCACACACAATATTAGCACGGTAAACCATACTTCTACTTCTACTTGGGTACTCGACAGGGTCCATCAGTCAGGACGTAGAGTCGAGGGGAACCGGTGAGGTATCCCATTAATTGCTGATTGAGGCAACTGCTCCCACAAAGGCTCCTAGTGATGTAGAAGCCAAGATATTATTGGGGAGCGCATTCCATGCTGTTACAGTTTGTGGGAAGTAGGAGTTCTGGTAAAGCTGAGTTCGAGTATGTATATGCTTGAGCTTATTTGGGTGGTATTGTCTGGTGATGCTTGGGGCCATTGGTGTGAGGAGTTGGTCAGGTGTAATTGCTACCATGCCATTCTGAATTTTGTAGAGGAGGCTAAGGCAGGAGATGTGTCTGCGTCTTTCCAGTGTAGTCCACTGAAGTTGTTGAATCATAGCAGACACACTCTCAGAATGGCGGTATTGTTGAAGAACGAATCTTGCTGCTCGCCTCTGTACAGCTTCAATCTTTGAGATGCTCTTCTTTGTAGATGGATTCCAGACTGTTGCACAATATTCCAAGCGAGGTCTAACCAGGGAGAAGAAGGCTTGTTGTCGGATCTTCTGGGAAGAGCGTCGTAGATTCCTATTGATAAGCCCGAGCATTTGGTTGGATTTCGATGCAATTCCATCAATGTGTTTTTGCCAGGATAGGTTGTGAGAAAAAGTAAGACCCAGGTATTTGTAGTTTTGAACTGCTGTAAGTTGAGTATTGCCCAGTAGGTAATTGCCTTCAATGTTGTTTCGGCGGAGTGAGAACCGTAGAAGATGACATTTCTCTGTGTTGAATTTCATCTGCCAGGTAAGAGACCATTGATGAAGGCGGTCAAGGTCCCGCTGAAGCGCATGGTGGTCCGAGATGTCATGAATAGGATTGTATATGAGACAGTCATCTGCAAACAGCCTTAGCTTGGACGTGATACCATGGGAGATGTCATTTATAAATGTGATGAACAATAGGGGGCCCAGTACCGTTCCTTGGGGAACACCAGATGACACATGGATCGTGTCAGATGCTTGTCCATCTACAACCACCCGCTGGGATCGGTCTGTGAGGAATGATCTGATCCATTGCTGTAGTTCGCCTCGGATGCCGTAGTGTCTGAGTTTGAGTAAGAGGCGCTCATGGGGGACACGGTCGAAAGCTTTCGAAAAATCCAGAGCAATCGCATCAACCTGGTCTTTTTGGTCCAGTGAACGTGCCAGATCTTCGGCTGTCATAATTAACTGGGTCTCACATGAGCGGCCTGCTCGGAAACCATGTTGAGAGTCGTGTAGTACGTTGTTGGTATCGTAGTGGTGCATTATCTGACTGAAGATGATATGTTCTATCAACTTACTGCATATCGATGTTACGGAAACAGGACGATAGTTTGAAGGGGTGCTTTTGTCTCCCTTTTTAAAAATTGGTGTGATGTTCGCCAGGCGCCAGTCTGATGGTACTTGTCCAGTGTTCAGTGACTGCTGGAAGATGAAACACAAAACTGGTGCTAGATCCTTGGCGAAACTCTTCAGAAATTGGCCTGGGATTCCATCTGGACCAGTAGCTTTATCAGTAGCTTTACCAGAGATACTATAGCACATACAAAACGCACGGGCGGTTACGGGCGGTTCAGTGTGTAACAGGAAGGGCGGGCGGTTCAAAGGCTATTAACTTTTTGAATTTTATATATGTCTGGTCATTTTTTTTCTCATTGATATTTAGGATACTCTTTCTGTTTGTCTTTTTGCTCCTTTTAAATAATACAATAGACCCATGCCAACCAGCTTGCACAGATTTGCAGACAGAAATGTGTTCTTTGCCAGGAGATGCATGCCAATGTCGTCCATCCTATGCGAGAGGCTGGCGGGATAACAAATGCAGAAAAGGTAAATACAGTGAAACATGTTTATAGTGACCACCTGATGGTACAAGAAAAGTGGACACTGTATACAGGTGATCTCTGTAGTTAGTTTCTATTGACAGTGTTTTTATCTGTAGGGCATTACTTTTGAGGGTTACTGCTGGCAGGTTGGTCACTGTAGACAGTTGACCCCTATATATATAGGTAATCTAACATTGTTTTTCCCTGCGATGGATCACGTTTGGTGGCCCCTACAAGCAGGTTGGCCAAACAGGTGGCCACTATGACAGGTTTGAAAAGGTAACTGCATATTGGTTACAACTACTGTAGAGGAAGAACAACAGCTAACTATCATGACTATGTAATAATAGTGCTCCAGCTAATGTGTAATAATGCCAGATAGGGGAATATATAACTATGTGCATATAATATTACGTTAATGTGGAATAATAGGAAGGTCAATATGATATGCTACAGCTAATGTAGAGAAATGGAAAAGAGAAATTGATTCAGACAGTAATAACCTCTTAAACCTAACCTTAGAATAACCGGGGATGCATGTATTGTATTGTATTGTTGCGCACTCCTTTCTGCAATTTCCATGAAAACCCGAAGTCAATACAGATGTTTTATTAAAACTGGCCAATATAACTAGGCTTTTAGATATTTCGATTCAAATTTCCTATGACCTGCGAACTTATCTTTCATAGTAGGCCTACCAGTTTCAAATTTGCAAACATGTGGTGTGTGTAATATTTGGCTTTATAATTAGAAAGTGAATGTTAGGTTTATCTTGTTACAGCCGCATATTTGCATACTTTGTCTTTTAATAATTTTGTCATTATTTTATTTTTATAGTATACTATTCGAATCCGATCATTCGAAATTGGTATTTCGAGCAATAGTAAATGTTACGCGACCCAGGGTTGAGTTGTAGATCTTGAAGCCGGTATCACACTTTAATCATCTTCGAGGAAATTTACAACGGTTACAGATACACACATACATTTATTTGATACAGACTCACCTGTAAGTCTTCAATATGATTCACAAATGTGTATCATAAAACGGTCGTTTCCAAAAATGTGTATTAAAAAACAATAGTAGCAATAGGAGATGTTTTAACATTTTGTGAAAATCCTTTTTCCCTCAATTTCTCTCCCTTTCTTGCCCTCCCTCTGTCTGTGTGCTCAACTATACACAGTGACTAAGCATATCTTCGCAGATTTTGCTCTTTTGGAAATTAATGATATCCTTGTGGCTTTCGATGATGCAGCATTGGCAGATCCTACAAGCACTCGTTTCAAGGAGATAGCACAGAAGATTGAAGAAACTGTAAGTACATGATTGTATAGTTTGATTTGTATTTTGCCACATTGTGTCATTTATTCCACTACAGTCTGTAGCCAGGGGTGCCATGACCACCCCTCCACATTCATAAATGTCCTCTTTTTCATCAGTCTCGGCCATGATTGGCCCTGTCCACGATCATCCCCCTCCCCCGATGGAACAACTAAGTCACTGGTCTATTTCTTGGCCAAAATCAGTCTTGGCTCTCATCTACCCCCGTCCTGCCACCACCTCAGAAAAATGTATTAATTTATATAAGGTAAAAACAACCAACAAAAAAACAGGAACACATATTTTTAAAATGGCGTACAAATATATTTTTCCCTATTTTGTTTTCATTACAAAAAATATATTTAAAATAGACAACATTTCGAACAAACATTTTTGCTTAAATATATAACATTTTGAACAAGAAAAGGTGACACAAAAGACATTTCGAGACAAAACATAGTGAACAAATGGGGGGGGGGGGGAATAGTGAAAAAAATAAGACAAGATAGTGGAAAAAATATTTGCAGAAATGTATTTAATTTGCCAAAAATATAATTCAGTTATGAATTAATATAACAGCTATAGTGCATTCAAGAGGTTAAATGTATATACCCAGCGAGCCACCTGACGTTGGGCCGATGTCGGAATTTGGTTGCCGGATGTCGGCATATCGCCGTTGGCTCGAGGTTAAAATGTCCGCCAGCCCAACATCGTCACGACGTCATTTTTGTGATATATTGGCATAACGTCATTTTCCGACAATGGCCCAACATCATCTCATGACATGATGTTGGGCCATTGTCGGAAAATGACCTTATGCCAATATATCACAAAAATGACGTCGTGACGATGTTGGGCTGGCGGACATTTTAACCTCGAGCCAACGGCGATATGCCGACATCCGGCAACCATATTCCGACATCGGCCCAACGTCAGGTGGCTAGCTGGGTAGCTTCATTTATACATGCACTATAAAACATGCAATTTAGATATAAAGTAAATTTTGGTCATGAAAATTAGTAACATGAAATTAAGTAGGTGGGATGCCCCCGCCCTTTTGGGTTAGGTAGTAGCCTTATACGTTGTCTGGGGCGGTCGTCACTGTCCAGCTGGATCGTTTATCTAGTCAGTGTGCTGTTCCAGCTTGTAAGGCTGCCAAGGAGGTCACTGTGAATGTTCTGTTGCCAGCTAATTTTCGTTGACTCTTTTGCCTTCTACCTGCCGGGAAAACCACCCTAAGATTTGCTTTTAACCCAGTTAGGGGGGAAGATAGTTTGCCAAGCAAAAATGTAATTCTGTTGGGAGCGGTCATGTACAAATTATTATTTATACAAATAAAACACGGTCTAGAGTGCGTTATGTAAATGCATCGAACGCGAGGCTATGTTAGCTTTAGCTGTGCGTTGCGCACGAGGCGTAAGCCGAGTGCGCATACGCACAGCTAACAGAGCCGAGAGTGCGATGCATTTACATGACGCACGATAATAAGACCGTAGTATTATTTGTTTTATAAAACGTGCTCAAACACGGATTGTTTTATTTTGCTGGATTATTGAAAACGGACTTGCCACAATTCGTAACTCAGTCTACCTACTCTCTAGAGTGTGCATTTATTAGGAATTTACAAAATTAATCATCACTACTGCACTCGCTTCACTGAATTTGACTCTGCAGCTCAGCAGATCAAGTGCAGTCGATGTGAAATTGCCGACAAATTTGCATGGTCGTGCATGTTTGTTGAAATTTAATGAACAGTCACGTGACAGGATTTAACCAATCACGTTACTGAATTTACCAGAGCCGTTTTATAATAGAAGTGCCCTCTATGCCATCGGACGATGACATAAAATGAGATTTAAATATTTGTCAATGTGCTTTCAGGTTTGCAAAATAGAGGAGGCACGAGGTGTCGTCGGGATCATCAGATGCCAAGTCTCGAGTTTTTACTATGGCAGTCTTGGAGTAGAAATGCAGATAAACACTGATGAAACATTCACAGGCGATGCATCCACCATACAGAGCACCCTGCAGGGACACATTGTGGAAACCAATGGACATCTCCTAGCTGACACCAATGATCTCCTCTTGTCCCCCGCACCAATCAACGCCACAGGTAATGATACAACAATATATTTCTCCTACTAAAGCTTATGATAATAAAGATGACGATGATGATGATGATGCTGATAATGATGATGATGCTGATGATGATGATGTTCATGGTGGTGATGACTGATGATGATGGTGAAGCTGATAATGATGATGATGATGTTGTTCATGGCGGTTCTGATGATGATGGTGATGCTGATAATGATGATGATGTTGTTCATGGTCGTGCTGATGATGATGATGGTGATGCTGGGTTACCTTGTGCCTAGAATTTTAATCTTGAAATGAGGCACAACAAACTGTTCATTTAACCGAATACTGACGACAAGAAGGGTTTACAAGTTTAACGATAAACACAATTTACCAACTGAGAATGCAATTATAAACTCTACACTTAAATATGAGGTAAAAACAATTATAATAACAAAGGAGGAGGAAAATAGCACTATATTCAAACATCTGAGCTGAGAATATCAAAATTATATAACAACCCATTAAATATTGTGAATTATATCAAAGTAAATATTACAACTCATGAAATTCAGATTTCTAATAGTAAAATGTTCAACCATGCTGGAATTTAATGTCTCTTATTATGATAACACCTTTTGCGTTTGGGGCCAGCGAATATGTCAAGCGATACGCGAATTTGCGACTCAGCTGGGTTAACGTGCAGCTGAGGACTACGCCCTTCTCGGCTGGCTAACTCCCATGATTTCGGCGTTGATGTCGCATCCGTGATCATGGCTAGACCAGGCTGGCTCCTTGCCCGACGACAAAACCTTAGAAGAAATATGCAGGCATATTCTTAAAATAATGCCTGCCTTAATATTGCGAATTAGGCGTTCAACAATAATATAAACAGGCATAATTATGATTGTAGTCGCGTTATCCATGTAATTACTACTTTAAATATTACCAAAAATGATGGCAATCACATCGCCCTGTGTCCTTTGCTGTTTCATCAATCACAAAGTATTCACACTTTAGGACACTAAAAAAAAACAATATATAATTATATTTATGTCACACTTACACTTAAAGGGATAGTTGAGTTTTGGTCAAACTTAATTTTAGTAACCAAAACCTAACTAATAGTTATAAACTCCACCATGCTCAAAAGGTAAACACAATTACAATCGACTAAGTAAAAACCCTGTTATCATTAAAAAATAGCCGTTACAACTCAAGAGGGCGCTCTCTAAAAAGTTATTGGTTTTAGCCATTTTTCATACAAAATTGTGCATTTGATGTTTTGTTAAAATAATGATTAAATAGAGATATCATTAACAACTATTATTTTCTTTTTTTTTCCAAGTAGTATATAAGCATTTTTTGTATTTTTCTAAACAGTCATGATATCGTCTAGCCAAACAATAGATAAATAAAATATTTTGAAATCAAATTCTACCACTATAAGAGCATTTGAAAGGAAATGATTCTCATTTTACATGTTTTATTCAATGAACTTTCAAATGGATTTAAAACCAAACAATTTCGTGTCAATGGACATTTCGGGAAGTACCAATACTCAAGTGTACCTTTAACGCGATGTTAGGCGTTTTGATGTAAACTAGTGACGAAACGACCATGTTAATTTAAGGGATAGTTCAGTTTTGGTGTAGAGGGGGCTTCGAGAAATTTTTTTGTGAGGTAATGACAATTGGAGAGTACAATTTGAAAAAAACTCCCAATTTTAATCAACTTTGTTAGATCAAAACCGATTCAGAATCGGCTAAGATATCCATAGTAATTTTACATTTATTTCATTGAAATAGATATTCAATAATTAATGAAAACATTAATAAATTCCACATATTTCTGCAGACATACCATATTGGTTTTAAAACTTTTGTTGGTGATCTTTCTATTAGATAATTATTTCTATTAAACATATAACATTTACATATATTTGTTTTAAATTGTTGAAACTTGAAGTGTATTGGGACAACTGGTTTGTTAACAGCTGTTTTTTAAATAATAACTGACTAGTTTAAGTTACTAAAATTATGCTTGACCAGATATGTACTAACCCTTTAATACACTGAGCTAAAAAAGAAACTTATATTTTTTCTCATGGTCATATCTTGAATATCTGTCCACCAAAATTAACCAAAATGACACACGGGATTAATTAAACACCATACTCCATTGACATGTCAATATCCATGAGATTACTTTACTGACATAACTGAAAAAGGCACTGGCATGGAACCGTTACCTGTATCACATGTCACAGCCCGGACATTTCGGCAACAGAGTTTAAGACAGGTGAGGTTGTCAAGACAAATTGAAATGAAGGTTATGTCAGTTACCCAAACACAAAAATCAATAGTGGATGTGTCCACCATGTGTTTGGAATCATTCAGTGCATCTGCTACGCATGCTGTCCACCAGGCTCTGATACAGACTTGGGGAGATCGTTCCTCTCTTCCTGTAGAGCTGCGCTGAGCGTGTGTGTTAACGGGCGGATTGTCCCTTTTACTGTGACATGTGGTCCCGGAAGTTGTTTCATTTCAATGCTTTTTGCGGTTGTGTCAAGTGGGCAACTGCTTAGTTACTGACATGTGCTTAGAGCAGAGTATTTAAGTAATCCTGTGTGTCATTTTTGGTTAATTTTGATGGACAGGATTTTAAGATATGATCATGTAAAAAAATATAAGTTTCTTTTTGAGCTCAGTGTACTTAGATTTGATAGGCCAAGTGTAGCGAAGAGCATGACCTACACGCCACCCCACCCTTCACCCATCCCCCGTATAATTTAGATTTGTAGTGACTCGCTTCTCGTTATATTGTTCTACAGCATGAACAACATACTAATCATGAGACTGAAAAACAACCAATGACACCTCATGGATAACAAACTGTTGTTTGATTACGGTCCAGCTGTACCCTGGCCAAGCCAATTGATTATTCTACTGGACGTCTATTGTCTGATTGACCTCGCTGGAGAAATTCACCAATTTCTGGATAAACACCTCTTTCTTTTTCCTAACTTCTCTTTTGTCACATGTATTTTTGACAAGCAACATCTTCACGCTTCCTTTAACTGTCATCAGAGCAACACCTCGGCTCTTTCCTCTCCTAGTTCTTCAACATCGACATGAGAGTTACCATCTTACTCACATGGTCTCTTCATTTCTACACATCGGAGGAGTGTTCGCCGACCGACATTATTGGGCGTAAAATTTCATCCATTCGACTTCATCTTCATCAACCTCTTCATCCACCGAGCATTCGGACTTTCATAAATCTTTTCTTCGATGTTCATAATTTTGTTTGCATCAACACGGACATGTTTTAGCACCATGCTAGGCTTCCAGGCTTCTCTTCTCTTCACGGCACTCGCCGGAGACCATCGCTCTGGCCTTCGCTGCCATATCATGCGTGCTAGTCCACCGATGAACAGGATCGATTCTACATTGTACTCTCTTCATGCATTCTCGCATTCTACATCTTCAATCTTCATCATCTCGCCGAATCCGCGGACTGTTACTCTATCTAGGTCTATATTATACTTAACTCGCTTTTATTTAAATGGACCCTCATTACCGTGCAATACATCTGTTAGGACATTTGTTTTAATATTTTTAACATTCCAATCGTATACAGGTTGCGGACATGCATTTAGTCCGTTGTCAAACTGTTTTGTATGTTTTAATAAGCTAACTTGTACTGGGTGCAGGTGACTGCTGTATGAGTTTACTACTACATCGTCGTCTACAACAAAAACAACTCCACCACAAACAATATATCACTCTCCACGCGGGGCGATACCGGTTGGCTAAAGATTAACCAGCACACGAAATGCACATCTCCCCTCCCATTGGAAGTATTCCAGCCAGGCACAGTCATCCTAGGTGTACACAGTGCGGATCGATCGAGGATCATACATGTATCTAGGTCAAAGCAAATGAGAAGGACCAATGACCTTTGTGCCTTTCATTTTCATTTTAATATTAATACAGCACTTAGAAACCCTATAGATGTAATTCTTTGTTATTATTATTTAATTGTTTATGTTCAAAACATAGTTTTACATATACACTATATTAAAGTGCTTAATCAAAGCAAAGTACATATATTTCATAATACAACCAACGTTATAATACAAATGTTATCATACAAAAACTAAATTTGGGAAACTTGCAGAAGTAGCAGAGCTTGGAATAGTAGCAAGCTCCCCAATGTAATTAACAACGAAGTATTTACAGTTCGTGTGATAAGAAAAAAACTACAATAAAATTATCACAAATTCTGACTATTATGAGCATTGAAATGGGTACCTGGAAGTATTTGTGTGACTCAACTTAGTTAGAGCATCGGTCTATATTCCTGCAACTCTTTTAGTAGTTGTTAGTTTCATCCTAAGTTGATTTTAGATGATCAGCCTAAATATGCATCATTCTGTTTCATATAATGCAAACCAAATATTTCAGTCCAACAACATTGCTTCAACCTTATCCTTTTGTTATCTACTTAATATACTGCTGAAGAATGCTGCATTCTGATTATAAACAATCTTGCATAATATCAATATTTGTGTGCACCTAACGGGCAACTTGCTGGAATACACCTTACGAATGGAAAATTTAAATGTGTGTGCAGGAATGATTGCAGTGTGTATCCGTCGACAATAGTAATGATACATGTAAAGCGCTATGATACTGTTGTGAATAGGACGTTGAATATTTACTTTCATATCCTTTTGATTTATTATTCATATTTTTCAGACATTTCGAGCACTACTGATGAATACATTAGATTAGCCTTATAAACTGAACACAAAACAAGATTTCTATTTTTTTTCTTTCTTTGCCTTCTTTATTCCAGACATTTCACAGAGTGCTACCGAATGCTCGAATCCAACATCGAATGATTGCTCTGAAAATGGATTCTGCATTGAGAAGTCTGGGGTGGGCTTTACCTGCCAGTGTTCAGACGGTTTCACAGATCTTTACCCAGAAGCCCTTCCAGGCAGATACTGCATTGAGGGTATGGTGTTACTTTGATTACCCCATTGAGTGCCGATTGACTAAAGATTGTACACAGAGCTGAAGTGATCTCCCAGATTTGTTAGATTCAATAACGATACAAATTAAAACAGCCATAGCTTTATTTCATTTTCTTAATGCTAGTGAGTTTGTACAATTCTGACAATGTATCTTGATCCCTTTAACTCTTAGTGACTATGTACATGAGCTCAAAATATCAATTTTCTTTATCGATTACGACATTCCTGATTTACCATGTAGCTGATGAATTTTATTGAATCCCTATGCAAAACCCCCAGTTAAAAGCAATCTGTATAATGATACAGTGAATAGAAAACACAAAACAGAATATTAAATGTATAATATTTTAAATATTGTAATAACAATTTACAATCATTTATAAAAGTACGTCTTCCATCTACCATTTAGAAAAACTGTGTCATTCTCATTCTTGAACAGAATCTGAAGTGCAGACCACCATGACCACATCTGCTCCGGTAACACCGGGTAAGTACAATTCCAGTCGTATAGTCGTAATTGGAAATGAGTATCTTTTCTATGCTTCAGACTTCTTCCATTCGTTTCATAGATAGCAGTTTTTAGCAGTATGCTGCTTCATGTGATCCTTGTTGTTTATTTCCCGCAGGAATACATGCAGGAACAAGCAATATCAATTTTGGATTGCTGGCTGGCCTGTTTTCAGCTGCGGGGGCGCTGCTCTTGCTCATCATGTTCGTGTCTTGCCGCTACTGTTTCTACTATCGCATGAGACGTCAGGAGTACATGCTCAAGCGGGCCATGATGATAGATGACTTGCATCCCGCTCGCTTCATGCACGAAGTCAACAGTGGTTACCATGGTGATCAGGTTCGTAACTATATGTAACCCTATGCATCGAAATTTCTCCAAAAGTTGAGGAAAATATTTTTTCTGATTGTGTAGACATTACTTAATTACACAAGATCAAACGATATATGATTTGTTGTTGAATGTTAATAATATAATTCCAGGTTCAGCCTTATATATCACTCGCCCATAGTAATACGATTAAAATATTGTGTTTATCGGTACTTTCCCATGTTGGGAAATTTATACATTTCCCAGTATAATAAGGGCGGGAATTCCTGGTATTTCCCAGTATCTCCGCCCATCCGGGAAATATGCCAACCCAGCTGTAAGACTATGTTTTATGTTTGAACACTGTCTACAAGTGGATCCTTGCATATCTGTATTAAGTCAAAACGCTTGTATGAACAATAACATTTTCTTGTTTATATTATGTGTCATTTTGAAATAAAATGAAATATCAATTCACAATACATGTTTTTACATGATTAATACTTTTTATGATTCACCTATTCAGGTTGAAACATAACATGCATACATCTTTATGGGACATGTACTAATTTAGAATTGGATTTTAACCTCAAGTCATATTTCCCAGTATATGCTGCTAAAAAGGTGGTAATTACCGATATTTCCCAGTACCATATATAGGTATTTCCATCCGCCGCCGATTAGATTGAACGGCGCGCAGCCTGTTTGCCGGAAGTTACCCGGCCGCGAATCTTGCAGATAGCCGATCGGCTAGCCGTCAGGCCACGTGTGGTGGGGGGTGCTTACATAATGTTGTAATTGTTGTAATGTTTTAAAATATACTGTATTAATTTACACTTTGTTTGATTTTATATTTAATTATTAAACATAAGTTAGACGATGAGGAAAGAGTAAATTGGTTCTTGTTTTGTCATAGTTTTTTGATATTTTTTTTTTAATCCCTTTCATGTTTATTTATCGCACTTTTGTGCTCATGTGCTACTAATTGTTGAAATCTTAGAAGACTTTTTGTATGAATTTACATGTTTTAATGTCACATTAAATTATTTATACAAGTACAATTAATTTATCTCTTTAGACAATTACAATTTCATTTATGTTGAGATTAAAATTAAAAGATGATATACAGGGTGGCCCAGAAATAACGGAACGGGGCACTTCCCAAAATAAAGTAACAAAATGAACATGTCCATCGGATAGGGTGTCCTTTCCAATGAACAACGATACCAAGAAAAGTAATTTTGGACGTGTAGTTTTTGTTTTAGGGCGCTTTGAGTGAGACCATGTCAGGTCCCTTTTTTTGTCATTTTTTACCAAGTCAGTGCCTGATAAATGAGACTTATTGCTCTACATACCACTGAACACACGAGTATTCCGCGCGCCATTGTTAGTGTGCATTCAGCTGTGTGCCGAGCGGTGCCGAGAGAATGGACATAATTATGGCGGGCAGAAAGTCTCAAATATCAGACACTGACTTGGTAAAAATTGACAAAAATAGGAACCTGACATGGTCTCACTCAAAGCGCCCTAAAACAAAAACTACACGTCCAAAATTACTTTTCTTGGTATCGTTGTTCATTGGAAAGGACATCCTATCCGATGGACATGTTCAGTTTGTTGCTTTATTTTGGGAAGTGCCCCGTTCCGTTATTTCTGGGCCACCCTGTATACATGATATTTTAATAATTAAATTTTGTAGGCTACCATTTTTTGCTTACGTTTATATATATATATTATGTTGGTGTATTATGATGTACATTTAATTTGTTTGTGTGTGGGGCGTTTCCCAATATTGTCATTTAGCTTTAAACCAATTGCAAGACTCACCAAGTAAAATGTTAGGTAAAATATCAGGCTTGTCCACTTGCCCGCTCACTTGTTAAAACAAATGTTGCTTAACCTGAGAGTTTGGTCATGGTTATATGAGCCACCTTTCCAACTATGAATGAAATATTACGCAAGACTTGAACGTGTATAACTATCTCCTAGTCTCTCAACCTTGAGTGTGAACACAACAAATAGCCTATAGATCTGCATGTTAATCTTAATACCAGTAAAACGCTTACAAACGCCATTGTGATTTTTCCCTTTTGTTTGAACATTATCGCATATTTGTTTCCTTCCTTCTTTCATTTTCAGGTGACCTACGGTCTGGCAGCCACGAATCCAAACATCATGTACCGCACATCATCCGGGTCCAATCCATCGATCGGCCGCCATTACCAAGCAAGAAATGGAACCAAAGACCTCGAAATGTCCGTCGCACGCAATACACGCTCAAACGGCTTCGAATATTTATAGGCATAATTATATCCAACCACCTATACATGTAGACAGATGTGTTTATTAGAAACCGTGTAAACCGAGCTGATATTTAATACTTTACTGGAGTGTAAAGTTCAAGCAGGTTATTGATCGTGTAGTTTAAGTTAATTTGATATTAAATTTTGATATATGTATTTTTTTAACCCTTTTCTAACATAGTTAAATACAAAGTACAAAGGTATAAACGACCTAAAAACAATCTAATATTAAAATATACAGTAAAACAATGTATACGAAATACAAAATTAATCAAAATTTTTTTTTGTATTATTTTAGCTTTGGTAGACAGGGCGCTGCACGACACAATTTTTTCGTGAGGTAATGAAAAACTGAGTATCGAATTTGAAAGAACATGCAATTTTAATGGCAGAGTAAACTTTATTTGGTCAAAATCGGTTCAGAAATGGGTGAAATATAAATAAATATATCCGAACGTATTTATTTGGGCCCTAAATAAATACGATGATTTTTTGAAAAAAATAAAAAAAATGCTTACACTTTTTCAAAAAATGTCAAAAGTGATTTTTAAATAGTTGTTGATGATCTATTTTAATCATTATTTCAACAAAACATCACATGCATGATTTTGTATGAAAAATGGTTGAAACCAATGCAGCGCCCTCTTGTGTTTTAATGGCGCTTTTTGAATGACAACAGGCTTTTTACTTTAGTCGTTTGTATTTTTGTATACCTTTCGAGCATGGTGGGGTTATAAATATTAGTTTGTAATGTTACTGTGCAGGTTTTGGTTACTAAAGTTCAGCCTTACCAAAACTGTACTACCCCTTTAAATCATAGATATAATGAATACAAAGCGAAACCAAATGAAACAAAGCGTGTGGAGGAGGCCTTTATAAACAGCAGACCTCGTAGGCCTCAGGCCTCCGGGAAATGCAAACTTTAATATTAAAGGAAAACGTTATATAATGAAGATACAAAATTGAAACATAAACAATTGACAAAACGTTAAATGCACACTTAATTGGTTGGTTTTAATTCCATTTGAAAGTTCATTTAATAAAATATGTGAAATGAAAATAATGTCATTTCGAATGCTCTCATAGTTGTAAAATTAGATTTCAAAATATTTGATTTATATATCTTCTGGCTAGACGATATCTTGATTATCGATTTAATCATTATTTAAACGGAACATTACATGCACAATTTTGTATGAAAAATGGTTGAAATCAATGAGTTTTTTTAGAGAGCGCCCTCTTGAGTTGTAACGACTCTTTTTGAATGATAACCGGGTTTTTATATACTTAGTCGTTTGTAATTGTGTATACCATTCGAGCATTGTGGAGTTTTTAGTTTGTACTGTATAATGGTGCATGTTTTGGTTACTAAAATTTAGTTTGACCAAAACTCAACTATCCCTTTAAATGGAATTCAATGACTGTGAAATGAACACAAAATTATACAAATATTAAGAAATGTTATACATTTTATGATTATTTTAATATCCTTTATAAAACAATTGTGTTGACTTATGGAAAAGTCTGGAATATGATTTGATTATAAGATCTAGGCCCCGTTGCAGAAAGAGATACAATCGATTGTAAGTTACGATTGATCGTAAGTCAGAAAATTTACGCGTTTCAACCAATCAGATTTGCGCATCTAGAACACGTGATCTGACTTACGATTAAAGGGATAGTTGAGTTTTGGTAGAGAGGGCGCTAGACTACTTTTTTTTTGTGAGGTAATGAAAACTGAGTGTAAAATTTGAAAGAGCATAATATTTAAATAATAAAATCATCTTTGTTTGATAAAAATCTGTTCAGAGACGGCTGAAATATCCATAAATATAACAATTTGTAATAAAGCTGGGGCCCCAGGTTTATTAGAGAATTTTGAACCAGCCGTTAAAAATTCAAAAAAATGCTTCCTCTTTTCAAAAAGTTACAAAATAGGTATTTAAATAGTTGTTGGTTATTTCTCTATCTAATCACTATTTCAACAAAGCATCACATGCACAATATTTTATTTAAAATGGTTGAAACCGATGAGTGTTTAGAGAGCGCCCTCTTACGTTTTAATGGCTCTTTTTGAATGATAACATGATCTTTACTACGTCATTTGTAATTTTGTGTTCCTTTCTAGTTATAACTATTAGTTTGTAATGTAATGATGCAGGTTTTGGTTACTAAAATTCAGTTTCACCAAAACTGTACTCTCCTTACCAGAACTCAACTATCCCTTTAATTGCAACTTACAATCGATTGTATCTCTTTCTGCAACGGGGCCCTTGTGTTTTTTAAATTTGTAAAACATTTGTAATTGTAATGAAAGGTAACCAAAGATAAAGGTCTCAGGGGCTTGTTTCGTGAAAGGGTCTTAGCTATGACCATTGTCTTATCTTATGGCTCTGTTAAGCGGCACATACCCGTCTTACATTATACATGAGTGTCCCCCCCCCCCCCCCCCCCGGGGGGGGAAATACTCAATTTTTATGTTACTACTTGAAAGTGTGCCGTCTTCTTTCGGAGTTCATCATAATAAAACACTACAGTTTGCAGCTGTCAGTATTTCGAAATATGACAAAATTTGTTACTTTATGGTTGTCAAATTTCGCATGTGCGTGCATGTATATATGCATGTATAAATGTATGTACGTGTGTTTGTGTGTGTGTGTGTGTGTGTACGTACGTTCGTACTCACGTATATTGGGTATACGGGGATGTGCCGCTGGGAAGGGTGATTTTTTCAAGAAAGATCCTTAGACATGGGTCCCCTTTTCATATAAAACCCTTAGACATGGGTCCCATTTGGTAAAAAACCCTTAGACCCTTTTTTCATTTAATATTCCTTTCCTCTCTTTTCTCTCTCATTTTCTCCGGAATTTTGGGATTTGCCGATGTGAAATTGCTAAAATTTTCAAGCTCGCTCCGCTCGCTCGCATACATAATATTTAACAACCTCGGATGTTTATATATTACCCTTTATAACGCCATATCATAAGCAATAAAACGAATATACCCATACAAATAATATTGAAACGAATGGCAATTTTCCGCTGTGAAATTGCTAAAATTGTTAAGCTCGCTCCGCTCGCTCACATACAGTACATAATATTTCACAACCTCGGATGTTTATAAACATATTACCCTTCATAACGCCATATCATAAGACATAAAAACGAATATACCCATACAATATTATTGAAACAAATGGCATTTTCTGATGTGAAATTGCTAAAATGTTCAAGCTCGCACCGCTCGCTCGCATTATTCATATTTATGCAAATTACCTTATCATAATTGAAGACTATTCACTGTTTTTCTATCATTTGAAAATTTGAGAATTTCACCTCCGATATGGCCCAGGTAGCTCCATTCTAGTGTAATAATTGCCAAAGCTCCCTGGTGTGGGAGGGGGGACACCCCCCCCCCCCCCCCCCCGACTCGGTCGCATCGCTCCCTCAAAGTATACACTTTCGCCCTCCCTAAACAAATACCCTGGCGCCGCCCCTGTAGTATGGTACGGTTTACTAATAAAGAATTTTATCAAGAAATTGCTAAATTATCCTTAGACATGGGTCCATTTTTTACAAAAAATCCTTAAACATGGGTACCTATTTACAGCAAAAGGACCCTTGGATGTGGGTATGGGTTCGGAGGTCTCAGCTGCCCCCCCCCCCCCCCCCCGAGGGCTCTATCGCGCGCGTGTGCGTAAATTATTGTGGGCTTGTGCTCGTGCTAGTATGTGATGGCTATCACCGATCACCCCCCCCCCCCCCCCTCCTCGGTACGGATTTACGCCCCTGCATATAGGGCTATTTCATGTGACGAATTTTAATGAACAAATCACGAAATTGATTCAACAAAGACGAATTCGATCTTAACATTCACCACTCGCTCAGCAGCGGGGATGAATTCCAATGACAATTGACGGTTTTGAATGCGAATTAGTGTTTGAAATTGATTGACAAATGACGAATTGTTGATTGATAATTGACATAATTGAAGTTGGGATTTCCGCTCTGGTGGTTCTTCGGGACGAATTTGAAGTACAAATTAATGAAATTGAATGACAAAAGTGTTAAAATGGATGGGAAAACCTATAATATAACCTATAATATTAACACTATTGTCATTCAATTTCATTAATTCGTCATTCAATTTCGTCCCGAGAAACCAACAGAGCGTAAATGTTTGGTCAACATTTATGTTGGGATCTAGGTTTTCAGCATGAATGCATGCAGGGATGCATTTTTTGTTTTGAATTGATTATTCAGATATTGCAATTGATATATCAATATATGTTTTGACATTTAAACAGTACCTCATATCATACCAAATTATATATAACTATCATTATAAGTCAACATTATGTACATTGGTAAAGGGTGAAAATATTCATGTGTTTATTTGTTACTGTTGAACATTTTCTCAGAAATGACATTATAATGTGGATTCTTTAATTGGATTGATTATGGTGTACATTGTATATACATTTATCAGTTATCACTGGACAAAATAAAAATTACATGTTTGTTCATTGAACATGTATTCCCTTCTTCATATAATTAGCAATGAAGGTCATGCATAGATGTTCATTGTTGAACGATTACCATCTAAAATGTTGTGATATATGTGACCGGCTAAAGCAAAACCCTGCACTTGTCGGTCAAAATCAACAATTTGATTTTCATACCAATGGAAAGGCCAAATCACAAACTTTCATTTGATGCTTTGTTCTATAAAAAATGGTCAATAATTGACGAAGATATATTTGTTTCAGTTGTTTCAAGCATAAGTATTTTACACACATTATGTGAACTTATAATGCCCATTTCTTCAAAAAATGAATTACCGACAAGTGCAGGGTTTTGATATAGCCGGTCACATATGGTACCATACAAGTAAAATTGGGGCCAACTGAATAAATGTATTTTCGTAGTATCTTTATTATGTTTATGTAACTATATCTCAATTACATAGTAAAGTGTGTTTGTTCGTCTTCAAAAAATATGAACCAGAAATGAAGTGTTTATATGCCAAAACTGATTTAGATATTTTACTACTTCGAGATAATTTACCTTTCAAAAAACAAATGAAGTAATAAAGAACAGTTGTGATAGTTTTAATATATTCAACACTCTGTCTCTATACGAAACCAGTACGGTATCGTTTAAATGATAATATATTGTATTATAGTATGGTGAAAGGTTTTTTTCTAAAAAATTGCACAAATTAGTTTTAATTATAATTATGAACTCTTGGGATCGCCTTTATTGATTTGTATCCCTGATTAGCTCTATGTTACATGTAGTAACAAAAGACAACTGTTCATACAAATGGTTATTAATGTATTAATTGTCCTTATTGTATTCACTAACTGATATATGATATATAATGATTTAAATGTTGCTTGTAAGTATCAGCTTCCATCGTGGTGTAGATAATACGTGTGGTGTGCGGTTGCACCATGTATGACTGTGGTAGTCCTGGAAAGGACTGTTGATATTCTTTCTTTAGCTTATAGTTATATTAAGAGCTACAGCGCCGGTATAGTTATTGTAAAGAAGGGGTAGGTGGTAGGAGGGGGTCGGCGTTTCGAACAGGTTGACTGTTCGTCGTCAGGAGACGTCCTAGTGACATACATGGTGCAACCGCAAACCACTCGTATTATAGGATTATTTCTTTCAAAGTTACACTGTTCTACATTCTTGAATTTGTCAATTTGTTATCATTATGATAGTTAAAGGGATAGTTGAGTTTTGGTATAGAGAGTACAGTTCTGGTCACACTGAATTTTAGTAACCAAAACCTGCACCTTTACAATTTACATTATAAACTAACAGTTATTGATCCACCATGCTTTGAAAGGAATACAAAAAATACTAATGACTTAGTAAACAGGCGCCCTGTTATCATTAAAAAAGAGTCGTTAAAACTCAAAAGGGCGCTCTCTAAAAACTGATTGGTTTGACCATTTTAAAATAAAATATTGCGCATGTGATGTTTTGTTGAATTAGTGATTAGAAAGCGAGATAATCAACAATTATTTAAAATCCTCTTTTGTAAATTTGTGAAAAGAGGAAACATAACAAAAAAATTAACGGCTGGTTCTAAATGGTCGAATAATTGTGGGGCCCCCACAATTATTACAACGGTTATGTTTATGGATATTTCAGCCATTTCTGAAACGATTTTGATCAAATAAAGTTTATCACGTCATTACAATTGTATGCTCTTTCAAATTTGACACTCAGTTTCTCACAAAATATTATTTTGTGTAGCGCCCTCTATACCAAAACTCAACTATCCCTTTAAGATGATTCCACTTAATGTATTTCAATCACAATCATCCTTTTAATGTTGTATTTCTTCCATGTAAAATACATGTATGTTGTTTGGACCTCTGGTATATATTATGTTTCAGACGTGTCTGAAATAAAGCTTTGAATTTATTTAAAGGGTACCACCACCCCCCAAAAAAATTCTTATAAATGAAAGGTAACATCTTTAGAATTCCATTCCATCAACAAGTTCACCAAAATATGTTTCCAGAAAAAATATATAATCGGAAAACGCATCACCATTCTAAAGCACGGTCTGAATGTACGAGACTAATTTGTGCAGAGCGAACGAATCGCCCGGGATTCCATTGTCTCAAAACGTACGCGTGAATAGCATTGGCGCACTCGCAAACCAGGAACCAGGAAATAGTAGTGGTTCCGTAAGTGGTGGAAATTAATTGCTTTGTTTATGAATTACACAAACCTTTACAAAATGTTGTGTATCTATTTGATATCACAAAACGGTACCAAAACATATAATTATGTGTTGTTCTTTGCCTGGTGGTCCCCTTTAAATTTGAATTATAATCATACTTCTGAAGTCAGAAAAATCAATGCTGTTTATGAGGGGTCAACATTTCAGTAGTTGTGATAATATTTAAACCTATAACTGTTATCTCTAGGTTAGCTTTAAGTTCATATTTTTTTATTATCTGAATAATGATGTATTTCTCATACAAAAAAAAATAAAAAATGGGAATTCTGGGAATTGTTATTGTCACTGAGCATTATTTACCATTTACAGTGTTCCGTTTCCGTAGTAGTAGTGTAGTAGTAGCAGTAGTGGTGGTTGTAATGATTGTGGTGGTAGTGTTAGTAGTAGTACTGGTCGTAGCTGTAGTGGTGGTGGTGGTTGTAATGGTGGTGGTAGTAATAGTAGTGGTAGTGGTAGCTGTAGTGGTGGTGGTGGTGGTGGTTGTAATAGTTGTGGTGGTGGTGGTGGTGGCAGTAGAAGTGGTAGTGATGGTGGAAGTTGTGGTAGTAGTAATTGTAGTATAGGTTTTCCCATTCATTTTAACACTTTTGTCATTCAATTTCATTAATTCGTCATTCAAATTCGTCCCGAGGAACCACCAGAGCGGAAATCCCAACTTCAATTTCGTCTTTCGTCAATCAATTTAACACAATCACCACACAATTTAGTCATTAGGCACACATTTTCGTCAATTGCAAATCAAATTCGTCGGTCACAGTTGCTGAACACATAAAAGCGAAAGCAATTTCGTCAATTGGCAACCAATTTCGTCAAAACTCCATTCAAATTCGTCCTATGTATTTAGGAGGTAATTTTCTCTTATAAATTGTCTTGATGTAATTGTTAAACTGTAACATTAATTATATAGGGGGTAACACACACACACACACACACACACACACACACGTTTAAAACATATCTTCATTCAATTATATATTTTTTGTATAGAAATATATGTAATGTTGTTATGTTTTGTTTTATATATTTTGTAAGAGATTTGAAGTAAATCAAACTGGACTTTTTATTTATTTTGTTTCATCTTGATTTGGAAATAAAACAAACAAACAAACAAACAAACAAACACACATCACACATCACACACACACACACACACACACACACACTGGTTTTCCTATCCCAACAAAAGGCTATACCACCTGACGAATTTGAATGACAATAGGGCTAGTGTTTGTGTCGAGCACTGCCTTAGGCATTTGGTTTATTTTCCAAAAGTTACCACTGAAGACGATATAATATGGGTACATATACCACCAGTACCACGCGCTAAGGCTATCAATTCACTTTCTACTGAAGTGGATTGAGATAACAAATTGAAATAGGAACAATGTCCCAACAAATCTTTCTGGCTGCATTATATTTCATCAGTGAAACAAATGTATACATTTCTGTATGTAGCCTCTATTTTAGGGGATATAGTAACTTTGTTGACATAAGCAAAAAGTGATGAGTGGTTGATTCAATGTATATTGTTGTTATCTGAAATGTCCAATGGGTGTTGTGTGAACATTTTAAGTTAAATGGACGTTATATAGCCGGGTAATGAGCAAAAATGCAAAGTGTTATTCACTAACTCATTGCACTCACTTTGTACACGGTTTTCGCGGTCCAGTGGATAATTTAACATCTGAACACTTCAATCGTAAATATCCTTTTAATGAAAGGGAAGTTTGATAAACTGAAACATGTCCCATGGATTTATTGTTTATACCAATATAACAAGTTATGAGGGAACTGCTAGAATTCCAATTGGATTTTGAAGATTTGGACAAGTCCATTTAATCATAGCAACTAAGGGAGTTATTAAACAAAATTGAGAAGAAACGTCCATTCTTACTTATTAAGACCATAGTTATACTAAACTGCATGCTGTTTTGTTTTTAGATTATATTACTTTGTAAATTGTGGCAAAAGAAAACCAGGAGCCTGGGCCTATTCGCCTTCTTCTTGTGTGAAATATATTAATATGAAATGCATAACAAAATATAAAATAAATTACTAGAACCCATATTATATCCAAAACATATTTTAAACTGTTACTTACAAAGAAGACACAGTTTAAGTAAAGGAGTTTGTGTCAATATTTCCAGTTAATAAATCTATTGAATCCCATTAACTTAAAGGGACTTAGTAAAATTGTCAAAATCCTCAAATAATGGGGCAGGTTTCGGTTTTTCAAATTTCCCTTTCGTTAAAAAGATATTTACGATTGAAGTGTTCAGATATTAAATTATCCACTGGACCGCAAAAACCGTGTACAAAGTGAGTGCAATGAGTTGGTGAATATCATTTTGCATTTTTGCTCATTAATCGGCCATATAACGTCCATTTGACTTGACATTTTCACACAATACCCTGTGGACAATTATCAGCTAACAACAATATACATTGTACCAACCAGTTATCAATTTTTGCACATGTCAACAATGTTTAATAGATCCCTTTAAGCCACAAATTGAATAAAATTGCTTGAATTTCTGACTTTAGTGTAGAACTTAGTATTAGCCAAGTTTGCAGTCTTTAAATGACGAGGAAGGTGTACAATTATGATTTTATTTCATATTTGATGCCATCTCTGTTGACTGCGCCGTTTGATCAGTCATACCTGAATAATACATACAGCATAAGTCTGAACAGACTTACATATTATTTCTCTGAATCAGCTTTAATATTGAAGTAACAAAAGAGCTTCCCAGGGTTTCATTGTCCTTGAAAAGCTGGATGGTCGTATAAGCCTAGAAATATTCCGAGCCATTTGAGCGTAATTCATTGCGTGCAACGGACATTTCAAGGTTTTGGGTTCCGTTTCTTGCTTGGTATTGGCGGCTATTCCGTGGATAGGACCCATTAGTCTAGTCGGAATGGGGGGTTCCCATGCACCCAAAAGATATATTTTTTCAACTTACATTTTTGTAAACGTGAATGTGTCTAGTTGAAGAATTTTGATGTTACCAAGACCAAATCGTGTCCCATGGGTGTGTTTGGCGGCCATCTTTGACACCATGTTGGAGTTCAATGGAAAAAAGTGTATCTAACTTAAATGTTGAATAACGGGCCATAACAAGAAAATTGAACATGTATTTAGGGATAGTTGGCAACGAGGGATTACTTTAAAATAATATTACAATAATTAAACTAATTTGAATACGTAATTTGGCGATCATCGTGGTGGCCATCTTGGATTTTGACAAAAAAAGACGATTTTCTAATATATCTCTTGGAATATATCTTATAAAAAGACTAATAGACATGATTGTTCATGAAATGCATCATGGAATATTTGATCAATATGTTCTAGTTCATAATTCAATTATATAAATTCAAACAGGGGGTCTTGGCCGCCATTTTGTGCCACTCTTGGCCACCATGTGGGATTTCATTGAAATACGTGTAAATTGCTTATGTTTGAAGTAGGGTCATACAAAGACAAATGAACACTTTTTTATATGGGTGAAATGGCAACGAGGGATTAGTTAAAGTATAATTTTATTGATTCAATTAATTTGAATGCATAATTCGGCAGCCATCTTGGATTTTGGTGAAAAAAAACATATTTTTATACATCTTTTGGGATTATATGAAATAAACAGAAAATACAAAACAAATGAACATGTTTTTTGATAATTTCGCAACTAGGGATGATTACAAAATAATTTTAGTTATTTCTATGCCTGCCATCTTGGCAGCCATCTTGGATTTTAATGACAAATTGTATATGTAGGTCCCTACATAAATTATCTTTCTAAATAAGTACCGTGCATTCAAGTCCAATTATCCGATTTTTTGTATGATAGTTATTGATAGATATAGCATTGAAACATGATGTCAGAATTATAAAACCCCCAATTCGGGATTTGGTAACCACCTTGGTGGCCATCTTTGATTTAACCGATCTCCAATCATCTGCTTTAGCAGAGCATGGTAGACTTTTGCTGAACATGCTGAAGGTGGACTGAGTGAAGTCAGATCCCTCTGGAAATTTGGAACCGACCGTAAATATGTACTGGGCCAAGAGCCGAGAGTGTATGCAACTTCAGCTAAAGCTTTACCTTCAGCGAAAGTGCCATATACTTCTCTTGTACAAATGAGGTGTCCAATAGCTGATAGACGCGTGTGGACTGGTGAGAACCAGTTGGCAGCTGTTTGTATGTCAACGATTGCATGATCAGCGACCAAGATGCAGAAACGCCTCTAGTATCATGGGAACGTATTGGTTGGTCAATGACTTCACCACCTGTCACACGAATGGTCTTAGCAATCCATTTTTATAAGGATGTCCGAAAATCACATGAAACATCACATGATTTCTAATTCCTAGCTCTGCCTATCAATTGAGAGGGTCTAAGAACAATGGCTCATTGGTGTAATGCTATTTCTGTAGGCAGAACAAAGCATCTTTAGTGATCTTCATCGTCCAAGACACTAACAATTCACTGTCGAGAGACCCCAAAGGGGAGTACATCCATGATGGCATCACCGTCTGGGAAATTCAAGGCTGAAACCTACACAAATGTGACAAAAAGAACACACTCCTATCCCTAGAATATCGAATACAGTTAGAAGAAATCACTGCGGAGCCATCTGGGAACAAGATCCTGCTTTTACGTGGGCGGTTATTGTGACCTATCAGACTATTGGAACGACCCTTCAAGATGAGAGGTGTAAGACGAACTGGTCGACTGATCATGATGACAGTGGCCATGAGTGACCAATATTAACGATCCTTTGGACAAGCCTAGCTCTCTTCAAGCAAATGGTCTAGAATTGGATGCATTAAGATGAGATCAGGTTCAATGAGACCTCAGTGACAGATGTTGAACCAAAAGACTCCAACTATGATTGATTCGGCACATGAAACACAACTACAAGGGATCACATGCAAGGGGCGGAAGACTGACAGTTATCTAGTGTTCTTCAATCAACATGTCTTGAATGTATTCTAGGAAGGTTGAATGTATGTTTTATTATGGTTCAGTTGCAGGAAATCACTGTCCATCCACATCTGCATCTCAGTCAAACAGTCCTAGATCTTCTGGCATGCAGCAAGGTCTGAAACGCCATGGCTTAAAGGCAAGGTGAAGTGTGAATGGTGAATAGGATAGGTCCCAGGACGGACCCATGATGGAACGTAACAACCCAAGTTCCGTTTTCCGATGTAGAGTGCAGCTAGGGCCGCAATAAATTGGAATTTGATCTAGATTTCTGGCATGTTTTCCCTTGTGTTTGTGTATGTTTCACGTTCCGAATCAATAATAATGGTGGTCTTTTAGTTCAACATCTATAACTCAGGTCTCATTGAACCTGATTCCATCTTAATGCATCCTTGTGGCCATTGTAAAACCATTTGATTGAAAAGAGGGCCCGTGTGGAATAGCGGTAGTCGTGGTCACTCATGACCACTGCCAGCATGATCAGTCAACCCGCTGTCTTACACCTCTCATCTTACGATAACCGTCAATGTAGAATCAGGATCTTATTCACAGATGGCTTCGCAGTGTCTTCTTCTAACTTGATTCCAGGGTTATGAGTGTGTATATTTGTCATTTTTGTGTAGGTTTCAGCCTGTGCTCCTCTTTTGAGTCTCTCGTCAGTATCAATGAGACATTGTCATTTAGACCCTCTCCATTGATAGGCAGGGCTAGGAGTTAGAAATCATGTGATGTTTCATGACATGTGCTTGTTAGACATATTTTTTACAATGGATTGTTAACATGGTTAAGGCCATTGGTGTGGCAGGTGGTGATGGAGTCACTGCCAGTCCGGTACGGTCCCATGATACTAGAGGTGTTTCTGCATCATGTTCGCTGATCAGTAATGTGCAATCATTGACATTCAAACAGATGCGAAAAGGTCCTCACCTTACGCGTTTATAAGGTATTACATCAGCGACCTTGTGGATTCAATTTTTCTTCTCTTCCTGAGGTGGCTTAGGATTGTCATCTACACAATTATCCCAGGCTCTTGCACTCCTTGTTGGCTTTGTGCGGGTCAGTGCGTATGCATTTGTGATACTGGGGTTAGACGTACATGTAAGTTTTAAATCCTGGCTTGGATTAGATCTTCTTTCGTATCCGACATCTACACAAGTCCAGAATATTAGATATTTGGCCATGGCTTTGCACATCGCAGGGCCTTCTCATTTGCAGCCATGATCTTCTTGACTACACTGTTCCTCAAGGTTAGGACATTGAAGGAGGTGTTGCATGGTTTGGGATGTGCCACAGTCGCAGTAAATGTTGTCATCATCTGTATATCTCCACTTTTTCATGTTGAATTTGCATCGACCCATCTCTGTGCGAAGTCGGTTGAGGGGCTTCAATGTCTTCCAGTCTTGCTTGTGTCCTGGGGGTAACTGCTCCTTAGTAGGAAGAGGTAACTTGTCATGGTGGCGGTTACTGCTGCGCCTCTCCTCCCATAGTCTACATCTGGCTACCTGTGGGGATTCGGTCAGCGGTTGGACAGAGTGTAGGAAACTTGTCCTTGATTTGAGCCGTTTCTGGGATGGTTGGATGTCATAGCATGGATGGCGGTTATCCTGACTTTGTCTGAGACGCTCCACGCTACTGGCTACTGACCGGCGTATATCGGGTGGAGCAATGCCGGACAGGACATATAGGCATTGTCGGCTTTAGACAACCAGAGATTGCTCTGCAGCTATCGTTGAGAGTTGGGTCAAGTTTATTTGAGTGCGGGGATCTTTCCCAGACTGGGCACGCATACTCCGCAGCAGGATAACATAGCACAAGAGCTGTTGCCCGTAGTGTAGATGCACTGGTACCCCAGGAGGAGTTTGCCAGTTTCCGGAGGAGGTTGTTCCTGATCCTCACTTTCCCCCTCACCTTTTCGATATGCTGCTTGAATGAAAGTGTCCGATCAAGGGTAACGCCAAGGTACACTGGATGCTCGCAGTGGTCAAGGGGAGTACCATTCCATGTGAGTGATAGTTCCTTCTCAACCTCGTGGTTGCGTATATGGGAGAAGCAAACCTGGGTCATGGTAGGGTTTGTTTTCAGCTGGTTGTCTCTGTAGTATACTGTCAAGTTGTCTAGGGCTGATGTTAAGGTGTTCTCTATCTCATTGGTTTAGCTGTTCTGAGTGGCAATGCCGAGGTCGTCAGCATAGATGAAACTCCTTGTGTCTGGTGAGACAGGTTTTGGATTAGATGACTTCCTGGAAGTCATTATCCATGAGGATAAAATAATGACAAATTACAAATATCAACATAATGACAACCTTGCATGAATCAAAATGAAGTAAACAGCTGCACAGGTGGAATCATGCTACAGGTGGTGAAACCTAACTATGATGCCACTAACCGTTATTGGACACCTTCTTTGTACAAGAGAAGTATGGCACGTTCACTGAAGGTAAAGCTTTAACTGAATGTGGATGCACTCTGGGCTCTTGGCCCAGTATACATTTACGGTCGGTTCCAAATTTCCAGAGGGATCTGACTTCACTCAGCCCACCTTCAGGCAATTCACATGTCCGATGTATTTCAAGGCACGGCAAAAATCTGCCAATGCTCTGATAAAGCAGATGATTGGAGATCGGTTAAGTCACTTAAGTGCCTACCCAAACCCGTATGTGGGGTTGTATATTCTGAGATCATACATCAATATACTATCATACAGAAAATGTGATTGTTTGACTTGAATTTACGGTACTTATTTAGAAATATAATTTATTTACCGTACATATAGATTTTTTCATTAAAATCCAAGATGGCTGCCAAGATGGCAGGCATACAAATAACTTAAATTATATTTTGTAATCATCCCTAGTTGCGAAATTATCAAAAACCATGTTTATTTGTTTTGTATTTTCTGTTTATTCCATTTATCTTACAAGATATATGAAAATATTTTTGTTCACAAAAATCCAAGATGGCTGCTAAATTATGCATTCAAATTAGTTGAATCATCGGCCAAAATTGGGTGGAGGGGTACACCGTTTCGCGGGTGTATTGTGTAAGTGGGGAATGGGGGGGGGGGGGTGTTCCATCCCATATAATTGTATCAAAATGGTTTAAACTACAGTTTGATAGAATAAACAGCAACAAATTAGCTATAAGTACGTGTATAAATCTAGGGATAGGTTCAGTATTAGTATCATTGTTATAATTTGGTTATATAACTGATTATATTATGTTTGGTTTTATTTTGTTGTAAGGAACTGTTGATACAATACAACGCATGGTTTTGATTATTCTTAATCTTCTGAATTATTTCCAATACCGTGTGCATAAGTGATGATTTTCACGGGGTGATTGCGGATCCATTTTGATATATAATGCAGCAAAAAACTAAACAAAAGAGGTTCACAGGATAAAGAAATGATACAAATTTTCCCCGGGAGCTTGCTCCTCAAGAAATTACGCAATTTATATCTGTATGATATTCAAGCACTTGAAAAAAAGGTGAGGTCTGGAATTATCAAATTATACAAGTATCCAAACGGATATGTGTTATGATAAAACTGTTTTGCGACACGATAATAGGGGAGAGGTTTAATTCCCCCTCCCCCGTCCCCTTCCCCCCCCCCAAAAAAAAAAATCAATCAATCAATCAATAATAATAATAATAAATAAATAAATTTTAAAAAGGGGGGAGATAACCGTTCGCAGGTTTTTATTATGTAACAGCTCAAAATATACCAGTTTTTAAAAATATACAATGATCTCTTCATTGTACCAATACTTCATTTGGAGATCGTCGTGCAGTTTGTGAAACAAGCTCAATATTTGACGCAGAGACCGATAATGCGTCACGATCCGTTCATTTTGCGATACAAGCAACGAAATAACCTTAAATATAGCTTTAAAGGACAAGTAACACCTCGAAAAAGCAAAATGGCTGCCGCAGCAAAGAGCGCCCGTTTAACGGGCGCCAACAGCTAGTCTATTATATTAATACGGTAAGCTTCAACCCTCAAAATGGTTCCCACTCGAGATATCCTCACCCCGAGCATTCGGCGACTTCCCGACCGTCGCGATCGAAGGATATACGTTTTGCGGAGGACAATAAGGCATTCCCGAGTCGCTCCCGCCCCGTGGTCGTCGTCCAGATCGAAGAAAAGGGAAAGTCAGCAATGTCAATTGCCCGTTTAAGACGCCGAGCATTGACTAACGATTTATCGCCGTAAATGTATTTGTAAGAATATAAATTGGAGTAGATAAAACAAATAATATATCGAGAAACCATTTTAGATATAACACGTTGCGAAACTACCCAGGTTTTGATAAATATCAATATTTATATTACGCGGATGGTATGGTAATGATCGCTATTGCCGATTGGCATCGTGTTTGTAAGTGCATAGACGACAAAATGCGACAACTTCAATTTAGCTGCGGTAATATACAACGCGCGATGGCTGTACAGCCGTGTATACACGTCGCGCAGTCATCTAATTACCCCACCGAACCGTAGTTTATTTGCATAGCTCACTGACCTGCTGACCATCGTCTCTGGTCACTATCTCATTCGCCCTACCGTACACGATGCTATAATTGCGCCAGCTTGTGGTAAGATGTATTAACTCAGCCACGAAGCTACCATGCAGTACCAGAAGAGACGCCTAGGGGGTGTGGGGGGGGGGGGGGGGGTAGGGGTAGAATGGACGGGGGAGGTAATATCTTCAAGAATATGAACAAAGGTATACGCGGGAGAACTTAGTTTATGATATGAAACGTGTAGGGGACACGACGGGTTATTTGTCATACAGGCAATTGGAGCCGCGCGGGGGGGGGGGGGGGGGGGAGCGGTGAAGCTACTTTATTAGCAAGAACACGAACATATATTATTTTATCTATTTTAATACAAGCGGAACATTATGGATCATAATGAAATATGGGGGGGATAACTGAATAACTTTGCGTGGATACTAAACCATCATGATTTTGTTATACATTGGTCGGATGTATCGTTGGACGGGGCCCCGACGGGTTGTGGGGTGGGATTGAATCGCCCGAGTCTATTTTGTCTTACTATTTAAATGATGGCTGTGGGATATTTAGTAAAGTTTTCAAGTGTTGTTATGTCATCATCGTCTTTCTCTTTCAAAAACCCGCGGATTTCCGCGGGTACAGCTAGTTATACTTTAAACTAATACCTCCTTACCATTTCACCCATATAAAATATGTTAATATGTCTTTATATGACCCTACTTCAGACATTAGCAATTTACATGTATTTCAATGAAATCCAACATGGTGGTCAAGAGTGGCACAAAATGGCGGCCAAGACCCCCTGTTTGAATTCATATGATTGAATTATGAACTAGAATATATTGATAAAATATTCCATGATGCATTTCATGGACAGTCATGTTTATTGGTCTTTTTAGTAGGTATATTCCAAAAGATATATTTGAAAATCGTCTTTTTTGGTCAAAATTCAAGATGGCCACCACGATGATCGCCAAATTACGTATTCAAATTAGTTTAGTTATTGTAATATTATTTTAAAGTAATCCCTCGTTGCCAACTATCCCTAAATACATGTTCAATTTTCTTTTCATGTCCCGTTATTCGACATTTAGGTAAGTTACACTTTTTTCCATTGAAATCCAACATGGTATCCAAGATGGCCGCCAAACACACCCATGGGACACGATTTGGTCTTGGTAACATCAAAATTCTTTAACTAGACACATTCAGGTTTAAAAAAATGTAAGTTAAAAAAATATATCTTTTGGGTGCATGGGACCCCCCTATTCCTCCCCTACTAGTCTAGTCGGAATGGGGGGTTCCCATGCACCCAAAAGATATATTTTTTTAACATACATTTTTGTAAACCTGAATGTGTCTAGTTAAAGAATTTTGATGTTACCAAGACCAAATCGTGTCCCATGGGTGTGTTTGGCGGCCATCTTTGACACCATGTTGGAGTTCAATGGAAAAAAAGTGTAACTAACTCAAATGTTGAATAACAGGCCATAACAAGAACATTGAACATGTATTTAGGAATAGTTGGCAACGAGGGATTATTTTTGAATAAAATTACAATATTTAAATCAATTTGAATACGTAATTTAGCGATGATCGTGGTGGCCATCTTGAATTTTTACAAAAAAATACGATTTTCTAAAATATCTCTTGGAATATATCTAATAAAAAGACTAATATACATGATTGTTAATAAAATGCATCATGGAATATTTGATCAATATGTTCTAGTTCATAATTCAATGATATAAATTCAAACAGGAGGTATTGGCCGCCATTTTGTGCCACTCTTGGCCACCATGTTGGATTTCATTGAAATACGTGTAAATTGCTTATGTTTTAATTAGGGTCATACAAAGACAAATTAACACTTTGTATGTGGGTGAAATGGCAACGAGGGATTAGTTAAAGTATAATTCTAATAATTCAATTAATTTGAATGCATAATTCGGCTGCCATCTTGGATTTTGGTGAAAAAAAAACATATTTTTATACATCTTTTGGGAATAAATGAAATAAACGGAAAATACAAAACAAATGAACATGCTTTTTGATAATTTGGCAACTAGGGATGATTACAAATGATAATTTAAGTTGATTGTATGCCTGCCACCTTGGCAGCCATCTTGGATTTTAATGAAAATATGTATATGTACATAAATTATCTTTCTAAATAAGTACCATGCATTCAAGTCCAATGATCACATTTTTTGTATGAGAGTTATTGATAGATATAGCATTGAAACATGATGTCAGAATTATAAAGCCCCCAATTCGGGATTTGGTATCCACCTTGGTGGCCATCTTTGATTTAACCGATCTCCAATCATCTGCTTTAGCAGAGCATGGCAGACTTTTGCCATGCCTTGAAATACATCAGACATGTGAATTGCCTGAACATGCTGAAGGTGGACTGAGTGAAGTCAGATCCCTCCGGAAATTTGGAACCGACCGTAAATATGTACTGGGCCAAGAGCCGAGAGTGTATCCACATTCAGCTAAAGCTTTACCTTCAGCGAAAGTGTCATATACTTCTCTAGTACAAATGAGGTGTCCAATAGCTGATAGACGCGTGAGGACTGGTGAGAACCAGTTCGCAGCTGTTTGGATGTCAACGATTGCATGATCAGCGACCAAAATGCAGAAACGCCTCTAGTATCTTGGGAACATATTGGTTGGTCAATGACTTCACCACATGTCACACGAATGGTCTTAGCAATCCATTTTATAAGGATGTCCGAAAATCACATGATTTCTAACTCCTAGGTCTGTCTATCAATTGAGAGGACTCTAAGAACAATGGATCATGGTGTAATGCTATTTATGTGGGCAGAACAAAGCATCATTATGATCTTCATCGTCCAAGACACTAACAATTCACTGTCGACAGACCCCAAAGGGGAGTACATCCAGGACGGCATAAACGTCTGGTAAAATTCAAGGCTGAATCCTACACAAATGTGAAAAAAAGAACACACTCCTATCCCTGGAATAAAGTTAGAAGAAATCACTGCGGAGCCATCTGGGAACAAGATCCTGCTTTTACGTGGGCGGTTATTGTGACCTATCAGACCATTGGAACGACCCTTCAAGATGAGAGGTCCAAGACGAACTGGTCGACTGATCATGCTGACAGTGGCCATGAGTGACCAAGATTAACGATCTTTTGGACAAGCCTAGCTCTCTTCAAGCAAATGGTCTAGAATTGGATGCGTTCAGATAAGATCAGGTTCAATGAGACCTCAGTGACATATGTTGAACCAAAAGACTACAACTATGATTGATTCGGCACATGAAACACAACTACGGGATCACATGCAAGGGGCGGAAGACGGACAGTTATCTAGTGTTCTTCAATCAACATGTCTTGAATGTATTTTAGGAAAGTTGAATGTATGTTTTATTTTGGTTCAGTTTCAGGAAATCACTGTCCATCCGACATCCACATCTGCATCGCAGTCAAACAGTCCTAGATCTTCTGGCATGCAGCAAGGTCTGACACGCCATGGCTTGAAGGCAACTTAGAGTGGAGTATCGTCTACGTAGAGGAAATGCCATGCTATAACAGTCACCAGGAAGAAGACCAGATTCATACATCAGTACCCTCTGAACGGTGAAATTCTGGATTCTGTGTCACGGGCCAAATACCTTGGAGTAACCATCACCTCTGACCTCAACTGGAAACAACACATCTCAAACATCTGTCAGAAGGCAAACAACACCCTAGCATTTCTCAGAAGGAACGTGCGTGTTCATTCAACCCAACTCAAGACAACAGCATACCAGGCTCTTGTACGCCCTCTCCTTGAGTATGGATGCACCGTCTGGGACCCGTACACAGTGGGATGCATTCAACAGTTGGAGATGGTCCAGAGACGAGCAGCTAGGTATGTGCTGAATCGCTACCACAACACCAGTAGTGTCTCCGATATGTTGAGCCAGCTTGGATGGGCCTCCCTTCAAAAGAGAAGAGAAATCCACCGTCTCACAATGCTCTACAAGATGCATCACTCACTGGTAGACTTCAACACAAATCAGTACATCCAAACAGCAGACATCAACCGGACGACAAGAGCCACACGACTGTTCTGCTACATGATCCCACATTCCAGAACTGATCAACACCAGCAGTCCTACTTCCCTCGAACAGCTCGTCAGTGGAATGCCCTTCCCTTAGAGGTTGTCCTGGCACCATCTGTGGAGGCCTTCCGTCGCCACCTGACGGAAGGAACGAAGTAAACACCGGAATAGACTTTTACTTGCACTTTGTAAATAAGCACCTGCGCACCCTGTGTATGCACACACACACACACAGTATCTGCAAGAATCTTCAGGATTGAAGGAGGCAGATTAACCCGAAGAAGAAGAGATGATAACCCCCGTCGTGATGCTTTGCAATGTCCCTAGGTTAAGTGTGAATGGTGAATTGGATAGGTCCAGGGACGGACCCATGATGGAACGTAACAACCCAAGTTCCGTTTTCCGATGTAGAGTGCTGCTAGGGCCGCGATAGATTGGAATTTGATCTAGATTTCTGGCATATTTTCCCTTGTTTGTGTGTATGTTTCATGTTCCGAGTCAATAACGGTGGTCTTTTAGTTCAACATCTGTAACTCAGGTCTCATTGAACCTGATTTCATCTTAATGAATCCTTGTGGCCATTGTAAAACCATTTGATTGAAAAGAGGGCCCGTGTGGAATAGCGGCAGTCTTGGCCACTCATGGCCACTGCCAGCATGATCAGTCGAACGGTCTGTCTTACACCTCTTCTTCATCTTCTTCTTCTTCTTCTTCTTGATACTGGAAACAAACTCCGCATGATCTGATGATGCGGATATACAGTTGCAGGTTACCTCTCATCTCACGATAACCGCCAATGTAGAATCAGGATTTTATTCACAGATGGCTTCGCAGTGTCTTCTTCTAACTTGATTCCAGGGTTATGAGTGTGTACTTTTTGTCATTTTTGTGTACGTTTCAGCCTGTGCTCCTCTTTTGAGTCTCGCGTCAGTATCTGAGTCATTGTCATTTAGACCGTCTCCATTGATAGGAAGGGCTAGGAGTTAGAAATCATGTGATGTTTCATAACATGTGCTTTTTAGATATCTTTTTACAATGGATTGTTAACATGGTTAAGGCCATTGGTGTGGCAGGTGGTGATGGAGTCACTGCCAGTAAGGTACGGCCCCATTAGAGGTGTTTCTGCATCATGGTCGCTGATCAGTAATGTGCAATCATTGACATTCAAACAGATGCGAACAGGTCCTCACCTTACGTGTTGATAAGGTATTACATCAGCGACCTTGTGGATTCAATTTTTCTTCTCTTGCTGAGGTGGCTTAGGAGTGTCATCTACACAATTATCCCAGGCTCTTGCACACCTTGTTGGCTTGGTGCGGGTCAGTGCGTATGCATTTGTGATACAGGGGTTATACGTACATGTACGTTTTGAATCCTGGTATGGATTAGATGACTCCCTGGAAGTCATTATCCATGAGGATAAAATAATGACAAATTACAAATAGCAACATAATGACAACCTTGCATGAATCAAAATGAGTAAACAGCACAGGTGGTGAAACCCAACTGTGATGCCACCAGCCGTTATTGGACACCTCCTTCGTACAAGAGAAGTATGGCACTTTCGCTGAAGTTAAAGCTTTAAATGAATGTGGATACACTCTGGGCTCTTGGCCCAGTATACATTTATATGGTCGGTTCCAAATTTCCAGAGGGATCTGACTTCACTCAGCCCACCTTCAACCAATTCACATGTCCGATGTATTTCAAGGCAAGGCAACATTCTGCCAATGCTCTGCTAAAGCAGATGATTGGAGATCGGTTAAGTCAAAGATGGCCGCCAAAGTGCCTACCAAAACCCATATGTGGGGTTGTATATTCTGAGATCATACATCAATAAACTATCATACAGAAAATGTGATTGTTTGACTTTAATTTATGGTACTTATTTAGAAAGATAATTTATTTCCCGTACATATAGATTTTTTCATTAAAATCCAAGATGGCTGCCAAGATGGCAGGCATGCAAATAACTTAAATTATATTTTGTAATCAACCCTAGTTGCGAAATTATCAAAAACCATGTTTATTTGTTTTGTTATTTTCTGTTTATTTCATTTATCTTACAAGATAATATGAAGAAAAACAAAATTTCACCAAAATCCAAGATGGCTGCCAAATTATGCATTCAAATTAGTTGAATCATTAGAATTATACTTGAAACTAATCCCTCCTTACCATTTCACACATATAACATAATTGTTAATATGTCTTTATATGACCCTACTTCAGACATAAGCAATTTATATGTATGTCAATGAAATCCAACATGGTGGCCAAGAGTGGCACAAAATGGCGGCCAAGACCCCCTGTTTGAATTCATATGATTTAATTATTAACAAGAATATATTGATAACATATTCCATGATGCATTTCATGAACAGTCATGTTTATTGGTCTTTTTAGTAAGTATATTCCAAAAGATATATTTGAAAATCGTCTTTTTTTGTCAAAATCCAAGATGGCCACCACGATGATCGCCAAATTACGTTATCAAATTAGTTTAATTACTGATATATTATCTTTAAGTAATCCCTCGTTGCCAATCATCCCTAAATACATGTTCAATTTTCTTTTCATGTCCCGTTATGCAACATTTAGGTAAGTTACACTTTTTTCCATTGAAATCCAACATGGTGTCCAAGATGGCCGCCAAACACACCCATGGGACACGATTTGGTCTTGGTAACATCAAAATTCTTTAACTAGACACATTCAGGTTTACAAAAATGTATGTTAAAAAAATATATCTTTTGGGTGCATGGGACCCCCTGTTCCTCCCCTACTAATATGGCCGCATATGAATAGTTGAAATCTTGGCGCTCATTTTCAGAGGGTATACTTTGGTCAAATATGACAAATTAAATACAATTTGAAAGTTAATAACTTCTACTTTAAAGGGATAGTTGAGTTCTGGTAAGGAGAGTACAGTTTTAGTGAAACTGAATTTTAGTAACCAAAACCTGCATCATTACATTACAAACTAATAGTTATAACTAGAAAGGAACACAAAATTGCAAATGACGTAGTAAAGATCATGTTATCATTCAAAAAGAGCCGTTAAAACGTAAGAGGGCGCTCTCTAAACACTCATCGGTTTCAACCATTTTGAATAAAATATTGTGCATGTGATGCTTTGTTGAAATAGTGATTAGATAGAGAATTAACCAACAACTATTTAAATACCTATTTTGTAACTTTTTTGAAAAGAGGAAGCATTTTTTTGAATTTTTAACGGCTGGTTCAAAATTCTCTAATAAACCCGGGGCCCGGGTTTATTACAAATTGTTATATTTATGGATATTTCAGCCGTTTCTGAACCGATTTTGATCAAACAAAGATGATTTTATTGTTTAAATATTATGCTCTTTCAAATTTTACACTCAGTTTTTCATTACCTCACAAACCAATTAAGTAGTCTAGCGCCCTCTCTACCAAAACTCAACTTTCCCTTTAAAGTCCAAGATCATCGACTATTATGCCTATTTCATGGCAAGGTCATTTTCATTAACAAGGTGTAAAATGTATGTGAAACTCCAAGTGAATTTGGCTTTTAATGAATTTGACTAATTAAAGTTAATGGGTCATTTCAACATAATTATACGTGACTAGACATGCTAGAGAGGCCTGCATCACTACGTGATGCATACTTCAATAACGTACCCATCAAGTACATTAATAAATGTACAGTTAAGTCCCCATCCAGTGCATGCAGCACAGCGCACGCACTGAAACTCAAACTTGTACAACTCTATCACATGAAACATTCGAAATCTACTCGCATGACACCCGTGACATGTTTTAAGAATTATTCTACGAAAAAAACTAATAATGCAAGTAGTAGCCTATGATTTCACAGGTACTGAATAACAGACCTTGATTTTTTTGTTTCAAATTACTCTGAATTGTGCTTAAAAAAACTTATTCATATTTTTGTTTATGATTTTAAATGTTGCTTCTACTTTTGTTCTGACATTTTGTGCAAAACTCTTTACACGCTAGAAATGCACTGTATATGCGAAATGCCACTGTACAACTGCACATAATATGCGTGAACAGCACATCTAACATGTCAGCTATATGATGAGAGCTGTTTCCTAGCTATGCTGCTTCGAATATGGATATAGAGCGCATTGGGTCAGATGCGTTACTATGGAAAAACCCGTGCAACAGATCGTTGATGGTACCATTAGTGGATGTGGTGTGACAAGAGTGGTAGAGCGCTCGCTTTCCGAGCGGGAGGTCCCGAGTTCGAATCAGGAGTACGCGGGCGCTTTTTTTTTCTTTTTTTTCTTCTTTTCCAAACCCTAACCCTAGGGTTATGGTTAGGGTTAGGGTTAGGAAAAGAAAGAAAAAAAGAAGAAAAAAAGGGGTACGAAACTGCATTAGCGCCCCGGGGGGGGGGGGGGGGGTCTGTCCTCATTGAAAGGGGGGGTATCATGCGTGACCAAGAAAACGAGTAATTAGGGTGATTTTTTACGATCAGGCGAGATACTCGAGTATCTCGAATAGGGTCTCAAATTATCAAAAAACAGGACAAATTGTATCTTTTTTAGGCTGATAAATTACTCGTTTAGGGTCTCAAAAAGATGAATTACTCGTTTAGGGTCTCAAAAACTCAGCTTACTTGCTTAGGGTATCAAAAATAGTTATCACTTGCTTTTAATAGGGGTTAAAAAAAAGATTACTTGCTTAGGGTATCAAATATAGTTATGACTTGCTTAGGGGTTTCCAAAAAATTGATTACTTGCATGCTTAGGGTATCAAAAATAGTTATAACTTGCTTAGGGGGTTACAAAAAATTGATTACTTGCTTAGGGTATCAAAAATACTTGCTTAGGGGTTTACAAAAAATTGATTACTTGCTTAGGGTATCAAATTACCGATAATCATACTTACTTAGGGTGTATTTTTTACACCACGCAAATACTCGTTTAGGGTGCTTTTGGCAAGTCCTTGGTCACGCATGATACCCCCCTTTCTATGAGGACAGACCCCCCCGGGATTAGCGCCCCCATCGCGTTTGTCCTTCAGCAAGACAATTCATTCACATTGCTGCTCTCTACCCAGGTGTATACATGGGGACCCAATATGAGGTGAAAGCCTTTATGTGAACGATCTTCTCAATGCCCCTGAGGCCTGAGCCGCTTGGAAGGAATGCTCCCCAGGGAGTGGAGGAGGTGCACACAATGTGTGCTGGTTTGCATTATATCTTATGACCGGGGTAATTATATCATAGTAAAGCGCTTAGCGACGAAGAAATTTGATATATATAGATACAAACCTGATCACCATGGTAACTGCTGTTGACACTGTGCATGAAGCGACCCGAATACGCATCATCCATCATCATGCTGTGCTTGATGTACTCCTGACGTCTCACGCGATAGTAGAAACAGCAGCAGAGCATACAGAACAAGATCAAGAGCAGCGCCCCCGCAGCTGACAACAGGAAAGCCAACAATCCAACATCGATATTGCTTGCTACTGCAGGTATTCCTAAAAATAACAAATCAACAAAAAAAGGATTATACATGAAGTAAAATACTGCTGAAAACTGCTTATCTATGATTAAAAAAACCTGGGGAGTGTTTCACAAAGACCCCAATTGTTGAATTAAAACTTAGTTGGAATATGGAAAATTATGAAAAACCAATAATTGTTTCTTTGTTAAATTGTTAAACGAGTTTGTTAAACAAGCCTGAAACCTTGATAAGAATCATTATCATTTTTTTTAAATCAAACTAAGAGACTTTATTATTATTATTATTATTATTATTATTATTTATTCGGCAAATCAATACACATGAAAAGTGTAGGCTACAAGTAAGGAAATTGCAACCTCAAGTTATTGACGCAAAATGTTGTTGAAATTTTAACAAATTTGCATTTTGGCCTCTTTACTATGTATAATTCAGAAGCTACAAATGGTTTTACATAATTTTCAAGTCTAACATAGTTTTACGTTCGACTTGGGATATTTGTGAAACATCCCCCTGGATGCAAGTCATCTATCATCATGCTGCGCTTGATGTACTCCATGGCGTCCCATGCGATAGTAGCACAGCAGCAGAGTGTGAAGAACAAGAGCAAGAGCAGCGCACCCCCCCCCCCCCCCCCCCCCCCCCCCCCCCAGCTGAGAAGAGTCCAGCCAACAATCCAAAATCGATGCTGCTTGTTCCTGCACGTGTGGAATAAATTAATAACAATGATATCATGAATTAAAATAGTCCTTACCAGATGGCTCTTCGACTTGCGTGCAGTCGAAATGATGGCTCCAGTATTGCGTGGTTTTTATATCACACACTGAATTATTTTTTTTCCTCTATTTGATGGTAGACCTCATATCCCCCAAATCTTATGATTTTATAAGCTCCCCAAGATACAAACAGGTACCATCATGCTTGGTGGTTATTAGTCAACCATCTACCTCTTGATATAATTGTTGCTGTTCTTGTGCCAAATTAATGGCTTATATTGAAATATTGAAGTCTGATCTACCGTCATGTATCATGTGTTCCTCTAACATTCTATTCCAAGTTTAGTACGTCAATGTTTGTGGGTTCCTACTAAATTTGGTATACAAATATACACAAAATATGTATCGCTCTTATTGCAGATCTCACTTTGCTGGGCATATATCGCTCATCTCTATTGTGCGTGCTACTTCGTTGGTTTCACTTAAGCGGTGGTCACAACCCGCCGTACTTGCAAGTGCGTGCCCCGTGCGTGCTGTCTACTTGCAAAAACGTGGGCAAAATTTGGGTATCCGTACGTGGTGAGTACCGACTCAGTACCGACTCAGTACGGATTTGGGAGCACGCAGACACGACGTAGCACTTTTAGTCAACCTGTTCTCGTAGTTATTATACGTAATTTACGTATTGTACAAAACGTCTAAAAATACCTAATATACGTAATTTAATGGGCCATGTATACCGCCATCTTTTGGCCATATTATTACACTCGACTATTGGTAGTCGATTTGTTGGCCCCACCCTGGCCTGGCCCAGGGCATACCACCCTTCCACTACCCCCCCCCCCCCCCCCCCCCCCCCCCCCGCTAGCTTCTGCATACTAAAATCCTGCGGCATATTAATAAATATAGCATGTAAACAACTAAATAAGTATGTTTGAAATATTATCTTAATTCTTAACAGAAAACTAACCCTCCTAGCCTTTCCCATTTTCAAGCCTCCCCCTTCCGCCCCTACCTCCCCCCCCCCCCCCCCGCTAGCTTCTGCATACTAAAATCCTGCGGCATATTAATAAATATAGCATGTAAACAACTAAATAAGTATGTTTGAAATATTATCTTAATTCTTAACAGAAAACTAACCCTCCTAGCCTTTCCCATTTTCAAGCCTCCCCCTTCCGCCCCTACCTCCCCCCCCCCCCCCCCCCCCCCCCCTCCCCCACATTACTTCCTCGCGAGCGCGCGAGCTATACGCGCGCGGCGCGCCCATGCGCACGGGTCCGATCCACATATCATCCACGCGCACGGCCACTGAATTGAACGGTCCGATCCCGGAGCGGAGCACTGTACAAAAGTCTATGGAAAAATCGACTTTTCTCCAGATTTCAGGTAATTGTCTTGCCTTCTACCTCTATGATTACAATATTCTGATCGTATCAATATAAGTTGTACTTGTAGTACTTAACTATGTTTATTTACGAAGAAATTGATACATTTGTCGGGATTTTTTCTTCTGCAGAAATCTTCCGCCCACGTCACGGCTACATATCGAGATGGGACTAGGTGTAGACACGGGATACCTTCGGCGTGCGATCCACTGATTGACCGTCGGTCAACCCTGGTGAGTAAAATTCGCAGCTGGTTTACAATAATTAACATTGACAGTTTGCCGTAGACTATGATGGATTTTCTTTCTGATTGAGAAAGATTGATATGAATTATTAAAAATATACTCTTATTCTAAGTTTCTAACAAAAAAGCAAATTATTTATAGTTTTAACTTTTTCTAGAAAAATTTTAATGTTTTGTTTCATTTAAAAAAAGGAAAGTTTGCACATTTTAAAATTAATTATGTTTGACTTGTAAATAAAAATTTGATTTAAAGTAATGCTGTAAC
>JBAMJV010004044.1:0-20712 GCA_037951105.1 Echinarachnius parma
CCAGAGGAAGGAAACAATATAATGGAATGAGTAATGTTACCGTGGGCCGTGGGCATGAATGGATAAGAGAAATAACTGAATAATGATAAACTAAATGGAGATGGAATGGACGGTGATAATATAAATAGAAATGGGTTGAGGATGAGTATTATAGAATGAACAAAGACTTTACAAATCAGGGCTTACCCAATTGAAACAATCTCCGACTGCTCCTCTCCATAGGTTATAGAGGAAGTCGTTTTCCTCAGCGCTGTGCACGGACGCAAGTTCGCCACCCATAGTACCACATATGCGATCGGCCTCGTACCAGGTAGCAGGACGGCCGCCTACACGATAGCAATATCCGAATTGTGCTACCCAGTACTTCGGGCATTCCCCTACACCACAACCTTCAACGGCAACCCCAGCTGCAAGGCACACCAAGAGGGTTCGCAGTCCAAGACTCATTGTGCTACCTGGATCTGGAAGGAAAATAAATACGTCCATTGGCCAAGTCTCACTATAGCCGTACCTCCTTTCGATTCATATACGACCAAAATGTGGCGAAACAGTCAGTTCCTAGCAATTTATGAAATTTCACGCGAAACGTAGCCGAAATTAAAAGTATCCTGCTAATTAATTCTACATCATTTCGTTTGCTACCAGTTTTCTGTAAAAACCTTCCACGGGATCTTTTTGAATGTTGACCGGGTACGGAACAATGAGATACTTCCTATAGCCCCGGATCGGCAGTCTATTTCAATTTCCTAACAATTTGTATTTAAATGTTAATCCGCTTCGGGTTTATGTCAGGTTTATAAAGCTTCTGACTACTTGAGCAAAGTTGAATTAAGGGGTTTCTGGGAAGAACGCCGTCGTAGGGTTTTCTATAGCTCAGTCGGTAGAGCACCGGTCTGGCAATCCGGAGGTCTCGGGTTCGAATCCCGTTGGAATCCCATTTTTCTTTGCTCACTTTTAATCACAATATATTCTTGGTCAGTTTCCCTATATGTTTGAATTAAATGTTATTACTTTACTTTACATATTAAATATTAAATGTGGCTGTGTATGTTCAAAACCCGATTTTTACTGAATTCGAAATAAAATGGATCAATCAATAAGGAAAACAAGTATAATTTAATAATCAATAGAAATAGAAAAAACATGGAAAGTGTGTACATTATTTACATTTCCCTAAGCGTAAACAATAAAAAGAAAGATAGCTTACAAATTACATTCCGAAATATAATGTAGATCACAGTATATCATTAAAATTCACTAAAACTGCAAACAAGTATGTACCTTTTGGTTTTATTCACACAGCAATATTTTACTAGACGTACCTTTCCTGTTTAGATTGAAAATAATGATGAGGTTGAGGCTTGATCAGACTCTCAGATGATTTGATCTCGGAGTTAGAATCAATTGTTGTCTGTTCTGACTGTGAAGTATCAGATTCAAGCATTGATGCATGCGCACTGCTCGAAAGACTGGACAGTTCTGATGAAATGCTTTCGGTAAAAAAGCAGTCGTATTAATCACCCAATTAATGATGTAGACAGTGGCGTAGCTACGGGAGGAGGGGGGGGGGGGGGCATGGAAAGCCAGCCCCCCACCCCCCCAAAAAAAAAAATAATAATAATAATAATAATAAATAATAAATAATAACAAATAATAAATAATAATACTAATAATAATAATAATAATAATAATAATAATAATAATAATAATAATAATAATAATAATAATAATAATAATAAAATTTAAAAAATATAATAATAATAATAATGAAAAGGGTATACCGATAGAAACACACGGGGAATATCTTTGAGAAAAAAGATACATAATGATCCCTACCCCCCTCTCCCAGTAATGTCTGTGCCCCCTGTACGTCCGGCCACGCTACGTCTGTGGAGGTATGTACCCGGTCCCACCCCTCCCCGTGCCTCATTTATAGCTACATTATGTGTTGTATCCTTAAAGGGGTAATATTTATATATATATATAAGGTCAAATTTTGATAATTACGCAATCTGCACTATAACATCACAGTTAAATGGATATAACTCCGCTATGCTCTAAACCTATACGCAACTTCTCACGACTAGGTAGGAAGCCTGTTGTCTTTCAAAAAGAGCCATTAAAACACAAATAATGAAAACAAAGAGGGAACCCCTATCCGTATTAAAATACATTTTGTAATTTTTTTTAATCAAATCAAGTTTATTCTGTCATTAGATTGTAATGGTTTTTCAAATTTGACACTCTGTCGTTAATTACCTCACAAAATAATTCACGAAACGCCCTCTTTACCACAACTCAATTATCCCTTTAAAGTAAAGCTGTTTTATCAATCCATACAGACCTGCCTAAAATGCCATATAGTTGTATTGTATTCATAGTACATGAAACGGATTCAAAGTATTCTGCCTTATTAAATATTTAAAATGCTACTTCATTTAATTTATTTAAGAAAAAAATTAAAATTTCATTTAATTTATTTAAGAAAAAAATTAAAATTTAATTTAATTTATTTAAGAAAAAAATTAAAATTTCATTATTACAATCTTATGAAACACATTAAAATGAGAATTATGGTTATCTCCCTTTGTATTGTTTATTCTACAAATTACATGTCAAACAAAGGTCATCATCGTTATGTTAGTGTATTAGTTTATTGTAATTGCCTTTAAATTATTTTATATATATATATATATATATATTAAGCGCTCCAATATCGCTTATACCGGTATGCGTCAACAGTTCTGTTTCTGTCCACATCAAACCATCATTTCTCTTTATGTTACCATCACGTATGTTACACTATTCTTTTTTCCATTGTGCTATGCATGTTGTTTTGTGTTGTGGCGTATTATTTTGTTCTGTTCGTCTAAGGCTCTGTCGGCTCACCTTGTATGTTTTTAGCAACTTTCACTGGAAGCAATTCAAATTGAAATGCACAATTTTTGGTAATTGTTTTTAAAAAGTCCGTTTGTAAAGTATTATTCGAATCCATTATGAATTATCATTTAATTGCTTTATTATTACTCGAGGGGTCCACAATCTACACGCATTGCTTTTCAGTGGATCCCTCCATTTCCAATCACATTATTTATTCTGTATGATTCTTATTTTCATTGTACATCTACTTAATTTTATATAATGTATCATTTATTTTTGTTTTGTACAATGCTTTGTATATTAATTTTGTTGGAAATATTTTACTACCATCTTGCCAGCTGTCGCATTTCTGCACTGAACTAGATAACAACTTTATTAATTGAAAACAAAATATGTAGATAATATTGCACACATTGAAATACAAAAAAAGTTCAGATAGCAAATGGGAAGCTGCAATGTGGCTGTAGTTTATATTTGAAGTAGAGATAGTTAAAGTGTTTTTTTTTTCTAATTGGTTGTTATTCAAACAATGTCTTTATCGAACTAGTTATCTGAACTTTAACACATTAATTATTCTTAACGAACCTTCCCAGTGAAGGAGATGCAGTATTTTGGCAGATCATTATACGATTTAACTCTAAGAGAGCCGGGGTTAGAGGAATTATTGATCAAGAACGTGTAAAGTTGTTGCCCCACCGCTTATAGTGACAATATTTGTTATTTCTTGTGCATATTTTACAACCAAACCATTATGCGAAAATAGAGGAAGGTTGGTGAAAAATGTTTAGAAGTTGCATGAAACCGTAAAACAAATGCAATATATAAGTTTTAAAAAGGGAAATATAAAATACATTATCAAAATAGTAGGAAACTAACGGAATAACCAGGATCTAGTTATGTTGTGGCCGTATATTCAAGCTTATTACAAATATATATATATATCGAATATATTTAGTGATATTTCAGGCGTTACCGAACCGATTTTTATTAAATAAAGTCTATTCTGCCATTAAAATCGTATGCTCTTTCAAAGTTTACACTCGGTTTTTTATTAACTCACAAAATAAATATATATTTTGTGCAGCGCCCTCCATACCGAAACTGAACTACCCCTTAAAAGATTTGGAATTTGTTTTCAGTTATAGCAAAATATTACAAAACATCTTGAGGTATGTCACATCTCTACACTTTAATATTTATGAAATTAGTTGGCGAAATCTGCATAATGCATTACTTTAAAAGTTTGGCATCAATAATTAGTGTGTAATATTTGACACATGTCATTATATAGACATTGTTTGAATAACAACAAATTATGTAAATTATGACAGATTGTCACCTCAACTATCTCTAATTCAAACTTGAATTGTAGTCATATTGCAGCTTCCCATACTTTATCTTTAATTTATCTGTATGTGACGCTTTGAAAAACGTATTTCTATAAACACATGATTGTGATCATCTAAATGTTTTTAAATTGAAATAGTTGTTTTGCCCATGTATGTATGCACTCTAGATAGTGCACAGCTGATATAATCAGAGTGAAATATGAGTCAGGTTGCTGGGGGCACCAACCTCCGCTCTGCACCCCCCCCCCCCCCCCACCCCCCCCCCCCCCCCCACACACACACACACACTTATACACAGATTAGTGAAATTGCAATATGCATGAATTGTAGTGAGATAATGCGCTTAGAAACACTGTATAAAGAGCTATGTTATGTAATGTTTCATTATTATTATTATTATGATTACTATTAGGTATTGGAATTTGTTTGTAGTTATATGAAACTATTCTTAAAACATATCGTGGTATTTCTCTTCTCTACGCTGTAATATATGAAATAAGTTGGCAAAATCTGCATATACGTCACTGTAAACGTTTGCCAAAAATATAGAAGTCTGCAATAGTTCCCATCTTTCGTTATATAGTAATTGTTAAAACATATGGCATTAAAATGTCACACTAACTATCTCTATATACATTAAACTTAACTTGTAGTCATATTGCAGCTTCCCATAAACTCTATCTGCAATTTATCGGTGTGTGACGCTTACTGTAACAGTGGCGCGGACAAGGCAAATAGAGGACGCTAGTCATATTACGCGCGCTAGGCACGAGACTAATGGTACAAACTAATGTCTGTAGTCTGTACAAACTAATGGTATCCCCTTTTAGCAGCACGTTCGTTCTAGCCTAGTTTACTGTCATGACGCGGCCCAATGCGGGCGGCTGAGTAATTGTCTTGTCCGCGCAACTTAAAACAAAATAAAAAATTATAACAAATGTGATCAATCATTTGACAATAAGTGATGTTGTTGTTGTATCATCCATCGTTTGACCCCCTCAATCCTATCTTAACACTTTTCCGTTTTTTCGCGGTTGGCTGAGCACAATTTTAACTGCTATGTTTAACCCTCCTAACATTTCAAAATCCATTCAGTTTATTAAATGAATTGACATCAGATATTGTTATCAACATGAATCAACAAAATTGTGGTCAGCCAACAGCAAAACAAGTGAAAAGTGTCAAGATATGTGTTAGGGGGTCAAACGATAAATGGTAAACATACACAGAAACAACATTCGCCAAAATCTCGTTTCACAGACCCCAAAAAATGACTCTTCTGACTTTCGAAAAGTAAAAATGTTGCCTTTAATCGGTGCTCACCCATGCATGACTCGACGAATCAATCTCATTTTCACACAGAACTTAGTCAATACGTGTAGAAACAATCCTGCCAAGTTATTTTGCTCCAAATCTTTTCGTTGAAAGTTACGCTATTTTGATAAGGGGTGGGGGGACTTACTTGTTTTGCTTGGTATATAAGAACATTATATGTTGGTGACGGTACCCTTTAAAATGATGCTGTACTAATTAAGAGAATAATTTAAGAAAATCTAAAAGTATTGACAAGGGGTTAAAAGTAGTTGTAGCAATTTTCATTCAAGTTCTTGATTCTATAAGCATGCTCAGTTCGGTACCTTAATCTGTTGGTTAAATGTAATATACAGTAGTTAACTTTTACATGATTTTGGTAAAATAAAGCAATTTGTATTAAGCGTAAATGAACTACAGTTTTAAATGCAAAACTGTAATGTTAAACTGAGTTTAATTCAAATGTAAGATTATTACCGAAACAAGAGCGCGGATGCCAAGTTAAAGGGCAATGAAACCCAAGCAAAATGTAGCTTTCATAGTCTTGAAGAGATTAAGAAGAATAATCTCTGAAAGTTAGAGCATAATCGGGTAAGAAACAAGAAAACTACGGCTCTTTGAAGATGTCCATTTATTCCTATGGGGAACTCAAATTGGCAACGCACTCTGATAAGTGTGTGGACAACTCCCCATATGTTTTGTACACAAATGTTCCCATTTGTACAGTTTTTCTTCGTAGTCACATTTTCCATTCCCCCAACTCATGATATGTTATGTATAAAAGCATTTTACAAAACATATGTTGAACTCGAACGAAGGGTAAACATAAATTTGAGAAAATTGAACAAAACTGAAATTTTGTGTACAAAATGTATGGGGAGTTGTCCACAACTTTGCCAGAGAGTGTTGCCAATTTGAGTCACTCGAAGAAATACATGGCTATTTCAAAGAGCCATAGTTTTTTTTATTTCTTGACCGATTGTGCTCAAATTTTTAGAGACTATTCATTATATTTAGTGTCTCATAGTGCATACAACAATTTGTCTGGATTTCATTGTCCTTTAAGTTCAGTATAGAGATCAAATGCTCCATGCGCTACGCCGCCTGGTGGGATCTACACACCACAAGCTTTTGATTTCGACATTTGCATGGAAATTAGTATTTTCTTTTAGCGTTTTGATAATTCCTCAATACACACACATCATAGGACATTTGTTGGACATTTCCGTTAATGGATAAGTAAATTATACACAAACGTAGTGACACATAAACACACATACACATATACACACACGCAAATAAACACAAACACGCACACACAAACACACATAATGAACGACCAGCAAGGGTGACTACACCTGCACTCGGAATTGGCGACATGCAGGGGTATCTCACAAAGATTCTAAGTTGAACATTAACTGTAAGTTGTACGTAACAATTACAGAAAGCCATTTGTGGCTTTGAATAAGAGATATTAAAGGGATAGTTGAGTTTGGTAGAGAGGGCGCTAGACTACTAATTTTTTTCTTGTGAGGTAATGAAAACTGAGTGTAAAATTTGAAAGAGCATAATATTTAAATAATAAAATCATCTTTGTTTGATCAAATCGATTCAGAGACGGCTGAAATATCCATAAATATAACAATTTGTATTAAACCTGGAGCCCCAGGTTGTTTATTAGAGAATTTTTGAACCAGCCGTTAAAAAGTTTTTAAAAATGCTTCCTCTTTTCAAAAAGTTACAAAATAGGTATTTAAATAGTTGTTGGTTATTTCTCTATCTAATCACTATTTCAACAAAGCATCACATGCACAATATTTTATTCAAATCGTTGAAACCGATGAGTGTTTAGAGAGCGCTCTCTTACGTTTTAACGGCTCTTATGAATGATAACATACGGCTCTTATGAATGAAAATAAATATATATCTTTGGAAAAAAAAAAGAAGTGATCTTTACTACGTCATTTGTAAATTTGTGTTCCTTTCTAGTTATAACTATTAGTTTGTAATGTAATGATGCAGGTTTTGCAACGGATTTGCGTTTAAACGCAAAGTTGCGTTTGATTTTTGGTGACTTGCGTCGAAAATCAAACGCAACTTTTGAGCTTTATGCAACGCCCCCCATGTTTACATTCAGGCGCGCGGCCATAATAGCACACCGTTACAATGCATACCCTCAGCAAGCACATAAACAAAATAAATTAAAGAGACATGAAACAAACAATCCAATGCTTTGATTTATTGTTCAGTAATCGACATGTATTCCATGCAGTCACCCCGTGTACATGTTTACGTACATTTATACGTGAAAGCTAAGGATCATAACACATTTTCCAATAATGAAACCACGGATCCTATGCTATATGATTTAACGTTGCGCAAACATTATTTGAGTTAATGCCCCATAATACCTTTCATGATATCACAACGTAAGAGTTAGAAGTCAATGATAGTTAAAACAAAACATAGTATACGGTACCCAATAACGTAACTATATTTAAGCCTACTAAACTCATCATATAGGCACAATATGTATTTTCACACATTGCCTATACGGAAACCAGGCGAGTCCTGTATTAACTGGTATGGGAGCTGCCAAATCTAGCTGCAGGGAACATGTAAATTGGATAATACTGGTATGAATTCATGGTAAGCAACGACTACAGCTGCAAAGAAGACAAAGTCATAACAAGTTGAAATAACATAGTATCCATGGTTTAGAAATCTAACACAACTGCCACGATTCTGTAAAACCTAAAAGTGAACTGTTAAGTATCCTGATAAAAATATTAACTTGACATAGCTGCTCGATATTTCAGTTACCGTGGTGGGGTTGAACCTGAAGATGCCGCTGATGCGGTATTCAAGATAATGATACATGTAATACTAATAACGGTTATTTATATAGCGCTATTCCAGTGATGATCATAGCGCTTTACTTCATCATTATATTGATGTAACATAATTGGGTTGAACGTGAAGATGTGCTATTCCAAATTTCAATCCAACATTATTGGATTAATTGTAAAAGTGTTTTTTAAATTTAGAATTAAGAATTAATCATTATTACATATCAGTTTGAGTTGAATGCTCAATATCCATTGACATGATCGATCTGAACCTGAAGATTTGCTATTAAAAACAGTCCAACATTATTGGGTTAACTTGAAGACGTCCTCTACAGTATCATCCTTCATTAGTGTGGCATAGCCGATCCTTATTTAGAATACTAGTATTATTGGCCAGTGGTGAACGTGATGGTGAGCTATTCAGAATTCTTACACATCAGTTTTACATAGCTGATCCATATTCAGAAATCTTGAAATTTGAGTTGAACTTAATGAACGTGAGCTATTCAGATCTCTTACATATAAGTTGACATTACCGTTCTATATTGAATTTCAGATATATCATATAATTGGGGTGAAATTTTTGCTAAGTTTTAGAGTGCAGTGGCCATCATAGAGTAACTATAATATAAAACTATATTCATAAAACCCCGATAAGCTAGTTGGTTGATCAAATTACAATTTCGATGTCCGCTAGGCTTGGCTGGTATTCACAAAAGGCCGATAGGCATAATTCGCTATCGTAGTCAAGGCCAGGCCTGGCCTGGCATGACAACCCATCTGTCTAAATTCCACAAGTATTTGGTATTCTACGACATTGTTAGTCGAAATGCGAACAATTACAACAATAGATCTGCGGTGCCGACTAAATGAATTGAAATATATTCATGTGCATGGGACCTTCTGTATAGAGCTTTGTTGGACTTACAACAAAGGCGTGAAGTTGAATGACGACCTACCACCCAGCTAAATGTTTCTTATTCACCAAAGCCAGATAAGACAAATTTTAGCGACAACTGGACCAAAAATTTAGAGGTACTCGGTTATCCTCTAAATTGCTAGCAAGAAACAATCTGCCAGGTTTGTGTCACTGCGTGAAGCGCGGTCGTGAACATGGCTCTTCGAGTTAGGTGAATTAAGGCGTGCCATGCGTAGGGAGTGCGTTTTTCGTGATAGGAGAAACCCACTAGAAGTTTTTGATGATAGCGAATAATGGGGGCGATATACGTTTTCGCGTGAAATTATTATGGAGATCACAAATCGTATCCCATGTCATGATATAAGTAAAAGCGTGGCGGAGCTTGGTCATAATGTAGTAAAGGGGGGGGGGGGGGGTACGGTACTTTTGAGGAGGGAGATGTATTTGTTTTGTCATATTGGGGATCGTAATGACAAAATGTGCTTCCGCGTGATTCCCGCACCCGAACCCCCCCCCCCCCCATTCACCCCTATTATAAGACCCTTGGCTCCCCCATCTGGTTTGCCCGGTTCAGCTCATGCTAACCATATTTTGATCATCTTGTATTTAGAAATAGCACACAACAAACTCAATAAAACGCATCATGAGGGGCCATCTACAAATACGTACGCAACATTTCTTGTCCGAAATTAAATCCCCTCCCCCTTTACGCACTATTTGTACTTGTTTGCATGTGGTTTAATGTAGCGTACGCACCAGCGAAAATTCCGCCCCCCCCCCCCCTTGTGCTTACGTGTACTTTGTAGATGGCCTCTAACAGGAAGAAAGTGGGACATTCTTTCTTTCACAAGTTTAAATTAACTGCGCATTTATGAGATGTTGCAATGTCAGATAAACTTGCGACAGATGGAACTGTTACCAGTTACCATGACAGCCACGATGAATGAATTAGATCATCCGAGTTGTTAGCTTGTTATCGGTATGGTTAGAAGTGCTTCTTGAATTACGATTTAGCAACCCGCTACGAAGATTTTAAATGGCTATTGTATTACAGGGCTTAGACGCTCATTGATTGGTCGATATGGTAAGGGCATAGACAGCTGCGTGCAAAATCTACACACATTACTAAATACATAACAATGCACGTGTGTTGTGCACTGGTTTGTGAAAACAAAGGTGATCACCCAAGCGAGTTTCGTGAGTTCGCCGCTAGTTATCGTCCAAACTGGCATTTTGGCAAGGAGATAAGGCCTAGCTGACAGATAGGCTATCGGGCTTTTATGAATATGGCCACAGATCTCTATCCAGGAATCTAAGATAATTGTGGGGTGTATCACGCAGATTGACTATTCAAAATCAGTAATAGTAGGGTCCATTTGGTAGACATACAATTATAAAACAGATCGAGTATGAGGTTTACCTAATTGCAGAATGATAAAATATTAAGAAATAACCACTGCATTGGGTCAATCTGCTATTACGTGATATTCAGACACAAATGCGTATAGTTATTTGTTTGTACTTAATGTCAAGTGAAAATGGGAAGGATACTTATTCTGACCTCACCCCCTCTGAAAAAATGTGCTCCTACGCCCATGTTTAGACATCGAACAACTCTAGCTACCAGCCCAAATGCAGGCCTGCAAAAACACGTCTATTTTATTAATACAGCGTACCGGCTACGGTTTGACCCCTAACCGTAGAACTCTCCGAGAAGGCACATTTTCAAACGACGATATCTCCTTTATTTTATCACTTTTTTGCGCTCTGTTTTTGCAATATCATAGCACATATCAGGGGTTACTGAATATTCAAGAATATTTATTATACGAATCCTGTAAATAATTCAATTTCCACGTTAAAAATGTGTTTTTTACAGAGATAAAAACTTTGAAAACAACTCGAATTTTGACACATAGTTTTATTTTTGAGCCCAAATGAAAGTCTAACGTATAGAATCGCAATTTATTCCTCTTTCCGAAAATATAAACATGGGGGTGTAATTGTTTTAATATGGGTCAGGATCCAGCAAAATCTAACCCAGCTACAATGTCAAAAACACGACCGTTGAGAAGAGACGATATCCTGCTCTGTGATTGGTCAGTCAGCGGCCGAGATGAATTACGTCATTCTCTTTGAACGGGATGGCTGCTAGCGAGCGCAAACATGTTGATAGTTATTTTGCGCTAGCAGAACACGCCACAGTCCGAAGGGAATGACGTAATTCCTCGCGGCCACTGACTGACCAATCACAGAGCATGATATCGTATCTTCTCAACGGTCGTGTTTTGATGAGTTTTTGACATTGTAGTTGGGTTAGATTTTGCTGGATCCTGACCCATATTAAAACAATTACACCCCCATGTTTATATTTTCGGAAAGAGGAATAAATTGCAATTCTATACGTTAGACTTTCATTTGGGCTCAAAAATTAAACTATGTGTCAAAATTCGAGTTGTTTTCAACGTTTTTATCTCTGTAAAAAAACACATTTTCAACGTGGAAATTGTATTATTTACAGGATTCGTATAATAAATATTCTTAAATATTCAGTAACTCCTGATATTTGCTATGATATTACAAAAAACAGAGCGAAAAAAAGTGATAAAATAAAGGAGATATCGTCGTTTGAAAAAGTGCTTTCTCAGAGAGCTCTACGGTAAGGGTCAAACCGGAGTTGGTACGCTGTATTAATAAAATCCCCACTTCAGTACAGGGCCGATCTTCCCCTGCTATTAGGCTGCTACTAACAGGTGTTTCTCTTGCAGATAAATGGACTTGTCAGAGAGCAGAGTAGGTCGTTCCATCCCTGAGTGATATCTGAGTTGGGGTCCTGGTACCAGAAATGTACGCAGTTCTCCGTTTCACCTGCTTGATAATAATCATTATTGGGTTCGCCGGGAAGCCAATTAGTAAAGTCGACACCGGAACCGTCAGTGTAAACGAAGTTTCCTTCACTACTGATGTCATTCAAACCCAGCCAAGCGCCCTAAAATTAAATTAAATAGAAATATATCTTCATTTGTAATTCCTTCTAATTCGGCTTTTTGTCTGTACTCAGCATACACAGCACACTAAACAACAGTACAGCAGTACACTTGATTAAGAAGCCCAGTGGGGTATTGATTTGTTTGTCTTCATCAAAATTGAGAGTTTTATCTTAAAATGATCCATGGATTCTAAGCTTTAAGAAAGTACATACATTGTGGGGTAGGGGGTAGCTATTAGATGGACAAATTCAGGATTTTCTCATCAATGTTGTACATTTTGGGGCTGAAACTGATTATTTTCTGGCTTATATAGATTGAAGATGTTTTTATTGTATTTTTCATAAATAGTCCAATTAAAATTGTCCCAAATCAAAATTGTTACCATCAAAATTATGTTCCTCTTTTTTCAGAGTGAAGCAGCAACATCTAATGTCATGCAGAAAATAAACATGGCAGTTTATATGTGATTTACATGCCCTACACTTCCATTGAACCTACTCCCGACTATTTATCCCGTTATTTTCCTATTTTTATCCATGTCACATTTATCAAACAAATATCAATATTGTATATATGACCTTTCAAGCTCATTTGCCGGAAATCAGATTTTTTAGACTAGAATTCTATAAACTTGAAATTTATTTACTCAATTGTTTTTGTATTGAATAAGTATTTAGACCAAACATTACTTTCGTATTCTTTTTAATATATTTGTTTTAATAAATGGAGGTGTCTTGAGGGCGCACTATTGTGTTATCAGCTGATTTGTGTTTTTCTTTTGGGTCTTGCGCATATTTTAAAACAAATATTTTGAAAATCGGACCTACCGTTACAAAGTCACGTGACCTTTTGTCTATGCATGTCAGCCCGAAAATCGCTCAATTTCGTGATTTGTGTACAAAACATATGGAAATATCAGTTTTCGTAAAAGGAGGTATATCATTGGTTGGTCTTGTGTACATTTTATATGTTTGTTTCGGGGTTCAAAATAGTTGAATTATAGTTAGAAATAAAATAAACAACAAAAACAATAAAATACAGAAGTAAAAAAAAATAAAAGAAATACATAAGAAATTATAAAAACAATAGAAAACATAAGGAAGAACCTGGCTCTTTCAAATTTTGTTGTCGTATTATTATTTCAAATGCTCTAAAGAATATATGTAGCGAAAACCAGAGTTTAATTATGAAGAATATATGATTTATGGGTAAAAATAGGAATTGTATGACCTTATTTGCATAAATTACCATAAATAAGCAAATTAATGAATTTAAAAAAAATTTAATTACCATTGTATTCTATACATTTCACTTATCATGCGTGCAATTTTTCACGGCGATGAGTTTGCAATCATATTAAAGACAATCAAATTTCCTATAATCTGATACCAACCACATTGGGTTTCAGGATATGTAACACGGTAATTTTTAGCCCCAAACTCAAATTTTAGGCATTTTTTTCCAAAAATATTAATGTATTGATTTACATAATTCGGCATATATCAATAATTGCATTGGGAGAACACTTTTAAGAAAACTGTCCAGTTATATAAACAATACTCTAGGAAAGTTTCAAGTGTTTACCTTATCTGAACAAAAAGTTGATATCGACAAAATACAGCAAATTTGTACGATTTCGAACACTATAAAGGGTGCCCCAATAAATGTAATTCTTGTTTACGGACTTTATTCAATAAATGATCCTAAATAATGACATAATTATTGTTTATACCCTTTTTTAGCAAAAGAATATGCCGCCATCGGTTTGTAATACACGAAAATAGTGTATCGGTAATTTCACTGCAATAATAAATCCATCATGCAAAGTTCACTATTTAGTGCAATATTCGAATGGGATGCGCTCGTCATTTACAGTTGGATCGACCATATCTGGATAATTATGTTTTTCACATGATTATTATTCGGAACACCACAGTTAGCTAGACTTTTTCAGGGTTCGAAGAACACTTTGAATAGGCTATTAGGTTCATCGTAGGGTAACTTTTTGTACCACCGTGTACATTTGTAACCATAGTAACAACAACGATAGAAATACAATAAATCATATATCTGGCTACTACAAGTCGCATTATGCACACTAATTTTCGCGTGAACATGGAGGAAAACAAATCACATGTGAAATAACACCTTTTGCCTGCTATTTATAAGTTTTTAAAATAAATATTTGTTGATTTGGTATATTTTTGTCCATAATCGGCTGTTGTTACCATGGTTACACGAGTACAGTGTAGTGCAAAAAAATAAACATTCGGCTTGCTGAGGCTTTTCGGTGTACATATTAGTTTAGCAATTGAGTTTGTTTTGTTTTAATACTGAGTCAGACAATTTGTATAGACCTTTATGGTCTCCAGGAAGATATGAAGGGCATGAAGGGTGCGTTCTTTACGATCAAGATGGTGTTCGAATCTAGATACGCTCTGCACATATTACAGTATGTCCCGCATACATGCATATTGTGTACTTCAGTAAGACACTTATTAAAGATAATGAGCATGATCTTGATAATGTTTTAAACACATCATGGACACCCGGTATGATTCGAATTCGCAATATGCATGGCATGCGCGTCAGTATGCAGCTGACTGGTATGCTCCATGCGGAGTGGAATTAAGTTAATTTTTAGCGTTTGATTTATGATAAATGCAGTTAAACAAATACAGGACAGACACGACATCTACGCGGACTACATAATGATGGTGGAATATTCATATATTCATATATATGAAGGTGTCCCGAGATTGACGCAATAATTTGGTATACAAATCCTATAATTAAGATTACACATTTTTGAGACACCCTGTACAGCACGAGAAATCATGCAAAACTACCCGTTTTGTCGATATCAAATGCTGACTTCATAGAACTATAACTTTTTGTTCAGATACGGTATACACTTGACATTTTTAGAGAGTATTGTTGATATAATTGGACAGTTTTTTTTTTAAGTATTAATTGAACTGCTAATACAATTATTGATTTATGCGTAATTATGTAAATCAATCATTTCATATTTTTGGGGGAAAATGCCTACAATTTGAGTTTGGGGCTAGAAATGACCGTGTTACATATACTGAACCTCACGGTGGTTGGTATCAGATTATAGGAAATGTTATTGTCTTTAATATGATTGCAAAATAATGTTGATATGAGGTGTCGTTTGGGAAATCTAGCCAATTATCTATAGCAATACAAAACGGCTGCCTTTTTGGACGCCATCTTGGATTTGGAGGTGTTCGCAACAAATTGTTTGAATTATGTTGTCTCATTAAAAAATACTTGCAATTAGAATCGGTTTAAACTTGTTGTAGAGATCTGGCAACCTAAAGTCACTTTTTTCGACTTTGGCCCTCCTCTTAGTGGCTAGTCTGGCAAGTCAATCAACCAATGACTAGCGCGTGCTGAAAGAAAAGTCTGGCTATATGCACCGCCCGAGCGCAGCACCACCACAATCGTGTTTAGATGTCAAACCATTCACACGTTGTAATCGAAACTCGATTGCAATCGAATTGGATTTGAAAAAAACCTGCGGAGCTCGAAGGCTAATCGCGATAAATCGCAATTTTACACGAGTTTTCAGGTACGTGTGAAATCGCTGAGCGAGAGGGTGAAATAGCAGTCAGCTGTAGAGTATGAATACCAGAAATGAGAAACACTATAGTCTGGAATGGGTGGCAGTGGACATGAATGGATGACAGAAATAACTGAATAATGATCAAATGAATATAATGTAATTAAACAGGTTAAACAGGTGTAAACAAAGTGTGAATGTGATAAATAGAAAAGGAATGAGATTGAGCATTATAGAATGAACGAAGAAAACACAACGTACATAATTGGTACAATCTCCGACTGCTCCTCTCCACAGGTTGTAGAGGAAGGCGTTTTCCGGTTCGCTGTGCACGGACGCAAGTTCGCCGCCCAGAGCATCACAGGAGCGATCGGCGTCGTACCAAGTGAGAGGGCGTCCGAATACACGATAGCACGATCCGTCGTATGGCACCCAGTACAGCGGGCAGTCCCCTCTATCACAACTGTCAACGACAACCCCAGTTGCAATGCACACCAAGAGGGTTCGCAGTCCCAAACCCATTGTGCTACCTTGGATCTGGAAGGAAATATACATATGTCTATGGCCTAGTCCCACTACAGCCGTACCTCCATCCGTGTTTATGTACGACCATAAAGCAGCGAAATGGTCAGTATAGATCTAGCAAATCTTAAGGCTCCATGGTGTTTAGTTTCACGCAAATAGAGCAGAATTGCAAGTGTCCTACTAGTCCATTCCGAACTTGGTCCACATCATTTCGTTTCCTGCCAGTATTATGCTGGTACCTTCCCGTTGTCAAACAGATAAGATTCATAGGAACCAGTTCTGGAGATACGCTAAAGTGGGACTAGGCCATAAAGTGCTCTCTTACAAATGCCGATGTTACATATGCGACGCGAATTATATCTACGTTCATTCTTCGCACAGCGACAGACAGAAAATCAGTACTTTATTTTTTGTCTTTATTAAACGGATAGTACAATGTTGGTTAAAGAGGGCGCTTCAAGAAATAGTTTGTGAGGCAAGGAAAACCTAAGTGTAAAATTTTAAAAAGCATATATTTTTAAAAGACAGAATAAACTTTGTTTAATCAAACTCGTTTCAGAAAAAGCTGAAATATCCATAAATATAGCGAGTGGAATAAATGTTGTGAACCAAATATTCAATGATTTAAGAACATATTAAAAAATCGTGAAAATGTTTAGAAATATACCACTGTTTGGTTTTGATCCCACGTGACATTGAATAAGCATTTTAACTAAACATAACATTCGCATGTGTTGATTTAAAAGTGGTCGAAACGTTGAGGTGTTTTGAGGGCGCCCGTTTGTGCTAAAGACAGCATTTTTTAATGAAAACAGCCTGGTCCTTTACACTTCCATTCAATCATCATCAAAGGGATTTAAACCCTCCAAAAAAGTTCGGAAACTCAACTTTGATCAATTATAAAACTCTCATTGTAAAATTGTACTTTTGTTTCTTTGAGTGTCATTGCATTGCATGAATATTTTCCTTTAAAATAGTACATTTTTTTTCATTTATTTTGAATCGGGGAATACGCAGTGCGTTTAGAATGGAGGACGGTCAGAAGTCAAATCTCGCAAAATGGGCCGAGAGTATTCAATTGGGAAAATCGACTCTTGGGTTGGTATTTTTTAATGTTCAAGTTGCATACAAGATTGTAGCGTGTTCAAATAATTCAAACCTATCAAATTTGGTATCATTGTAAAGCCCAATTGACTATCTTCTCAATACGACCATGTCCGTAACGATTATATTTGCAGGTTAAGTATGGTACAGCTGAAAAGGGGGAGGGTCAAAAGTTAAATCTGTACAATTTTGCACTATCGGAAAACTCGTTAATTTACATTTAATATGATATCTTATTTGTAATAATTATGTCGCATTTGTGTGTGCAGTGCATGAAAAGTCTCAAACTTGATGTAATGAAAATACATTAAATTTCCCTAAAACTACGCAAACTGGCCAGAACTGGCATATACCCAGCTAGCCACCTGACGTCGGGCCGATGTCGGAATTTGGTTGCCGGATGTCGGCATATCGCCGTTGGCTCGAGGTTAAAATGTCCGCCAGCCCAACATCGTCACGACGTCATTTTTGTGATATATTGGCATAACGTCATTTTCCGACAATGGCCCAACATCATCTCATGATATGATGTTGGGCCATTGTCGGAAAATGACGTTATGCCAATATATCACAAAAATGACGTCGTGACGATGTTGGGCTGGCGGACATTTTAACCTCGAGCCAACGGCGATATGCCGACATCCGGCAACCAAATTCCGACATCGGCCCGACGTCAGGTGGCTAGCTGGGTAGCGCCCTCTTTGACCGTGTAGGTATGCCCTGTTTAGCACATCAAACGGCAAAACGGTTGAATTGAAAAATTAACACGCTTCAACATGATATTGAATTTCACAAAGTATGTAAAGTAAAGTACTAAGATATCTCCACAAAAGGTCGTTTTTGGATGCAACGCCTTAAATTTCACACAATTAAATCCACTTTGTAACATTTTGCTGTCAATCCTCCCCAATATTCCCCTTTACTGTGCCTACCCGGCTTTCATAATCATTACGAGTGAGGTGTCATGGGAAAGATTGCTGAACAGGCTTTCTTCAGATACCATATTCAACAGTAACCATTTATTGTCAAGATATTCATCGTTGAAAGAATTTGAACTTGAGAAAGACCGTGATATGAGAGCCAGACCTTCCGACTGAGTTTGTTGGCGTATTTTGCGACATTTAACTTCTGACCTTCCCCCATTCTCAAATATACTGCGCATACCCCGTACTCATGATGCCTACGAATTTGGTATTATTTTAAAAAGGAATACACACCCTTTTAAGTGGCACCCAATGTAACCAACATAATTGTATAAGAAAAGAGAATCAATCAAACCTGAGTTTCCGAACTTTTTTTTGAGGGGTTTAGTAACATTGTCCAAATCCTAAAAACTTACTTGGAACTCTAGCAGCTCTCTCAAACCTTGGTGTGTCCGTATAAGCAATAGAAGCATGGGACAGTTTTCGGTTTTTCACATTTCCCTTTTTCACATTGTTAAAAAGGTATTTGTGATTGAAGAGGTCAGATATTAAACACCCCTGGATAGTCGTAATCGCGTACAAAGTCAGAGCAATAAGTTAGTGAGTATCACTATGTATTTTGTTCATTACTCGGCCATATAACATCCATTAAACACGACATGTCCACACAATTACTTAAGGGGCATTAGATCGGATCACACCAGTACAAAGTGTATCAACCATTCATCACTGTTTGCACATGCCAACAAAGATACTAGATCCCTTTAAGTTATAACACAAAAATTTAGTAACTAAAATTTAGTTTCAGTTTAAACATCTTAATGAAAATTACTAGAAATAATTATGTTTAATGATTGAAAGTTAAGTTTAAAAAGAACTGTATTATTGAGAAACAAGTTTGAACAGAACTGTTTTATCCATATAAAGTATAACACTTTATACAACTCATAGGATATACTAATATGCATAAAAGGGGTCTATGCTGACTAATTAAAGATTCTTTTAATTTATTATTACACGGTAAAACCCAAACAGTAATGTTTCTATTTTGGAAAATGTAAAAGCATACGAACCAAAAAATAAAAAAATAAAAATTATACAGCATTTAAACATAGTAAAACCTACAAAAAAAGTATGTACAACGAAAATCCAATCAAATCAATCAAATTGAATATTAAAGCAATACTTGAAATGACATGCAAATCAAATATAATATTTCGTGTTAAGTTAATATATATCAAATATAATATGCATATGTAATAGGTGTATACGATAATAAAATGTTACAAACGTTAACAATTATTTGAACAAAACTTACAAATTACATTCCGAAATATATATCACAGTACATTACTTCAAAACACTAAAACTACAAGATAAAATAAGCCTGATTTTGTTTTATTCAGACAACAATAATTTACTAGACGTACCTTTCTTCTCTATGGATTGGAAAATAAGAGGTTGAGACTTGCTCAGACCTCCAGTATACTTCTAGTATAGAAAATTGCTGTCGGTTCTGGTTGAGAAGTCTCAGACTTCAGAACTGGTGCGCACTCGTCGAAAGCTTGAACAGAACTGAGATTAAATCTCATTAATTAGTCGTATTTATTACTAATGGAATGGTGTGGAGTACTGCACACCACCCCCTCTCCCGTGCCACCTCCTCTCCGTACCTCATAGCTACGCCACTGTCAGGAGCGGATCTAGCTTTTTGCTAAGGGGGGTTTGACCCAATGACGATGCGGAGCATCGTCCACGAGCCGCGAAGTGACGATTTTTTTTTTGCTATTTTGAACCCCCGTAAGTGATGTTTTCCACATCACATTTTCACTTGACAGCCCAAGGGGGAGGGGGGGGGGGGGGGGGTTTAAACAATATGCATTCATTTCCAAACGTCAGCCAAGTGTTTCATATGTTTAAAAAAAAAAAATCATATTTTTGAAAATGCGTCAAGACTCAAATAAGATAAAGATAATGTAGATAGTGCATGGGAAGCTGCAATGTGACTGCATGCAGTTCATATAAGAGATAGTAAAGGTGACATTTTTTTTTCTTTTTTCAAATTGGTTTTTATTCAAACAATGTCTATATCGAATTAGAGATCTGAACTATATAACACTAATTATTGTTGGCGATCTATCCCGGTGACGGAGATGCAGTATTTCGGCAGCTCATTATATGATTGAACCCTATAAGAGCCGGGAGTGAGGGCGTTATTGATCGAATGTGTAAAGTTGTTGCCCCGCCGCTTAGTGACAATATTTGTCATGTCT